>PVKE010047373.1:0-11946 GCA_004027555.1 Craseonycteris thonglongyai | reverse complement strand
TTGTTGTTGTTGTTGTTGTTGTTGTTTTTAATTATCTAACATTTCTTTTAATACTGGTTTGGTATTGATGAACTCCTTTAGCTTTTTTTTGCTGTGAAGCACTTTATCAGTCCTTCAACTTTAAGAAAAGTCTTGCTGGGTAGAGTAATCTTGGTTGTAGATCCTTGCTTTTCATCACTGAATTTTTCATGTCAATCCATTCTGGCTTGAAAAATTTTTGTTGAGAAATCAGCTGACAGTCTTATGAGAACACCCTTATAGGTAACTAACTGCTTTTCTCTTGCTGCTTTTAAGAATATTTCTTCATCTTTAATCCTTGTGTCATTAATTATGATGTGTCTTTGTGTGGGCCTATTTGGGTTCATCTTGTTTAGAACTCTGTGCTTCATGGGCTTGTATTTTTCTTTTATTTTCTTCTTCTTTTTTTTTCCCCATGTTAGGAAAATTTTTCATCACTATATCTTCAAGTAAATGTTCAATTCTTTGCTCTCTCTCTTCTTTTTCTAGTACCCATGTGATGTGACTATTCGTACACCTGCTGTTTTCTCAGATGTGTCTTAAATTATCCTCATTTTTTATGATTCTTTTTTCTTTTTTGTTCCGTGTAAGTGTTTCTCCCACCTTATCATTGAAAGCTATTATGTGACCCTAAGCTTCTTCTAATCTACTTTTGAGTCCCTGTAATATATTTTCATTTCAGCTATTGTATTATTTATTTCTGACTGATAATTTTTTTATGTTTCTTATCTCCATTTTTATGTTTTTTATCTCTTCATTGAAATTCTTCCTGACATTATTGAGTATTCTTATAACAGTGTTATGAACTCTCCATCTGATAGATTACCTATTTCCGTTTTGATTAGTTCATTTTTCTGGAGCTTTATTTTATTTTATTTTATTTTATTTTATTTTATTTTATTTGGGACATATTTCTTTGTCTCTCCATTTTGACTGCCTCTCTGTGTTTGTTTCTATGTATGAGGTAAGGCTCCTATGTCACCCAGTCTTGACAGAGTGGCCATAGGTAGTAGGTGTCCTGTAAGCCTAGTGGCACAGTCTCCCTGGTCACATAAACCTGGTGCTTCAGGTATGATCCTTGTATGGATTTTCTGTGCCCTCCTGTTGTAGTTGAACCTTGGTTGCTATTTGCAAGTCAATGGGAGAAATTGGCCCTCAGACTGATTGGTGTGAGGACCGGCTGTGACTGCAGTAGAGGAGCTGTTGTGCAGGGATTTACCCTATAAAGCAGGATTCACTTCAACAATGCTCTGCTGTTTTTCCCTCGGAAGTGTCCAGATGATGCTTCAGCAGGGCCCAAGGCTGTCCACCAGTCGTGCTAGCCCTGGGTCCTCCTGAGAGGGGCCTCACAGGTCAAGAATAGTTGCAACCTGTACCATGCTCAGCATGAGCCAAAAAGCAGTTCACAAAGAGCCACCACTTGTGTTGGGCAAGGAAGTGCCTCAAGAGGCCAATCCACGAACTGTCTGGTTGCCAGTACAGTGTTTCCTCGCCACTTCGCGCTTCATGTTTTGCAGCTTCAGTGCTTCGCGGGTTTCCCCAAAATATTCATCAAAAAATAAAAATGAAAAAATACCACCATGTCGGCAGCCACATGGCGGAAAGGAGCGTTGTTTCATGTGGATGCGCGAGAGAGAAGGATCCCTGCCTGTCAAACAAAGAGATGAGTTGACTCAGAGTCCATCCCACGGGCTCTCATAAAGGCGCGGGATTGGTTTCCGGTGCGACATCGACCCATGAGAGGACGAGTGGATTTATCCCTGTGAGTTGATTGTCTGCGCATCATCGCAGCCTCACCTAGCATCTTCTCTTGTTGTATCTCACCAGTCTTGTCCATGATGTTAACTGTCTCGCATACTGTATTTTACAGTATCCTACTTCACGGTTTTTCAGCTTTCACGGAGGCTCTGGTCCCCATTAACTGCGAAAAACGAGGGATCACTGTAGTGCCAAGCTTAGTTCTTCTTAGTAATAGGTATAGGACATGCTAAATCCAGATGCTGCTTGTTTGGGTTTTGTAAACCTTTGAGAGATTTTAGGGAAGTCCACAGCATGAGCCAAGACAGTATATCTGTATAGAAAAGCCACTGAGAGTGGCTTAGGTGGAGCTACATGTTGGGTGGGGCAGGGCCTCAGGGTGGCCCCCTTCATCTGTATTCTGGGAGTGAGGAGGGCTCAACAAAGAAACAGTGGATTCTGCTAGTACTTCTGTTTGGCAGAGTGCTGCCCCTCTAGCCCTTATCCAAAGCCAGATAACCCAGTTCCTTTCCATATGTCCCTGGTGCTTTTGAGTTGCTATCCAGTGCTGGAGCTCGGAGCCAGTGAGTCAACCAGCAAGTCCTTGCATGGGCTCTTTAAGAGAAATGCCTGGTATTCCAGCCACACTCCATCCCACTCAGCCACATTTTCCACTGGTTTTCACAGCCAAAATTTATGGGGTTTCTCTCCCCATTACTGGACTTACTGCTTGGGAAGATTGGTGTGTGGCTGGGACACCTTCCTTTTCTGGGGTGCGGGTGGGGACTTACACAGTCAAGATATCTCTCCCAATTTTTAATGATCACATGTGGGTGTGGCATCAGCCCATTCCATGTTCCCTTCCCTCCTACTACCATGTTTCCCCGAAAGTAAGACATCCCCCCAAAATAAGACCTACTTACAGTTTTGCCTCTCGCTGAAATACATATAAGGCATCTCCCCAAAAATAAGACCTAGTGCATCTTTGGGAGCAAAAACTAATATAAGATACTGTCTTATTTTCGGGGAAACAGGGTATAAGACACTGTCTTATTTTTGGGGAAACAGGATAGTAGTCTAAAGGTGGTTTCTTCTGTACATCCTTAGTTATAAGGTTTTGGTTTAGCTATACTGCAGGTGATTCTCAATGATCATTGTTCTATAGTTAAATTGTGAATTTGATGTGGTCATGAGAAGACTCAAGTACGATGTTTACCTACTCTGACATCTTGACTGAAAATTCCACTCCTGCTGAAACCACATTTTAAAAGAACTGACATACCTAATCTTATGTAGGTGCTATATAAGAAAGACACTTCATGATTACCTGCTTTCTTTCTAGGCAGCTTATCACAGAGTCAATCTTTCAACTTTTATTCTCTTTTAGTCATATTGTGTAAGCAGCGACATAACTAGGATTTGAAATTTAAATTCAGCTTTTCAAAATATAGCCAATAATATTTCACCATTGCACAATTTTAGTGGTTGTCTGTTGTATAATCAGCATGAAATCTAACAAAAATGCACATCAAACAACCTTAGAGACATCTGCCTAAATGCTTTTCTGAATGTTTGAGCAATTCTGTGGAAGCTTTGCCACTATCACCTGTGGTAGAACAGATGTGGCTACTGTGTGAAGCTTATATTATGGGTATAGAATACTGGCTAGAAAGAAATTCCAAATTCAGAAAAATATTTTTTAGTTTAAAAAAAGGGCCTTGAGGAACCTAAATCACTTTCTCTTAGTACATAATTTAGGCTGGAAAGAACATAGCATGTAACACACATCTGGCCAGATAAGAATTTTATGTTGAAGAGTTTGAATTATTTACAATTTTTAAATTTCTTGTTATTTTTCTTAAATATTAAAACTCTCTATTTTAGGTATAAAACCAAAAGTCACAAAGAATAAATATTTTGAGAGGGTTACTTATGTTTCAGTTCTTATTTAAATGAATTCCATCAAGAGAGATTTTGAGGAATTATTAAAAGTGCACTTTTGTAATATTTTGAATAATTGGAGTTCACACCAGCTGTTCAGTGTCTCTTCGTAAAAGAATGAAGTAGAAGAAAAAGTAAAAATTAGAAAAAAATATGTCTAAAATAATAATGCAGGAGAATGTTTCTGTCACTCTGGGACCCTTGTATTCTACTCTTGATATATCATCAGGAAAAGTATCTAGCCATGCAATACGAAAAACAGAGGCATATATGGGTGGATTATTACTGCATTTTCCTTATATCAATAGGGAGGAGCCTCACATAGACCACACGATCTACCTTGTTGAATCTGGCAAAAAGTACACATTAAGATGAAGGCTGTCCGGAAAGTATCCAGTCATGAAACTGTTCTCGTTATATTGACAATGGCTGAATTTTTTCTGGACAGCCCTTACATACTATTTATTCTGAAATAAAATACACTAAAATGTGAAAAAAATAAGGAGCCTGTATAAATATCATTGGCCTTGAAATATTTTTGTATTCGATGTTTTATGAGGATCATTTACCCCCTTGAGTCTTAAAAAGAGATTTATTCCAATACATTCAGATCTTCTTCAGGAAAAAAAAAAAGTAGAGCATTGACAACAGAATTATAAATACACTTAAGAATTTAACTAGATATATGTGTATGAGATAGATATTAATTTGCCAAACTTTATGCTATAATTTCTTAGAGAGCTACCAACCCTTAGAGAGATAAAATTTGCATGCATGACTTTCTATGCATTGTTCTTATAGAAATGAATGAGTAACAATTGACTTAAATAAAATGAACATTGAATATTAATATTAAATGGAAATAAACTTAAAATAATAATTTAAACATAAATTATACATTATTTGGCTAAAATGAAACCAAACATTGATTAGTTCTTTGAATTAAATATTCATATTATTTGTATCAGCTAATTTACTATACCTTTGAAATCTCAAGTACCTTAGCCTTTAAAGGTCTCCTGAAACCTATATTCCCTCTTTACATGGAAAATTTACAAAGGAGTTTATTAGAAGGATGTGGCTAGGTATCTAGCAGTGTAGCACTCCCTTAGCTTATTTGTTTTTTATTTGCATTTCCCATAACGGTCCAGTTAACTGTCTTGCTGAAATAACTGGTGTCTCCAAAGATATTTTATATGTCTCTTTCAGTTACTTTAGGGAGTTTTCAGAAACTCCCAACTCTGATTCTTTGCTTTCTCTCTGTCTCTTTTTTTTTTCTTTTTTGTGTTGTTTCTCTTCTCTCTTTCATTGTCTGTTTCCTCCTGTTGTCAATTATTTCATGTCTTTCTAAATATTGCAAACAAACATTCTGTTTTCTGCTTTTTTTTTTTTTAACCTTTCTACGTGGAAATGGTTATATACTTCTTCTATAAGAAACCCAATCATTTGGAAAGGAAAGACCTAAAAGAGGCAAATCAACCGGCATAACAGTCTCCGGATTAACAATCCCACATATTTAAATTTAGAACATAATTTTTCTTATAGAACTCTGGGAAGGATAAGCCTCTCTATTGATTTGTGTGCATGAGGTGTTTATAGAACAATAATCATATTATTTTCAATCAAAAGGCGCCCTAAATCACTTTTGAAGGGTACTCAGTCTTTCTGTATTAGAAATGGTAATGGGCTTTCTTTTCTTAATTTCTCACAATTACATTTCTAATTTTAGATCTTTTCTTTGGAGATCATAAAAGGTTGTTTATGATAAAATTTCATTAAGAAAGCACAAGAGAGTCACGGTTTTCATATTTAAAATATATTAATAAAATTCAAGTTTTGATTATTTTATAGTATGAATAATAATGTGCATTGATGTTTTATATTTAGTGTTTCTCCTATGATTCAGAGAATTGCACACTCCATACATCAAACAATAAATAATCTCATAGTCCTCTTTCCTTTCTTATTCATAGTAATCCATACCTCTGAATATTAAATAAATAAAAATGCTTATCTGTAGGAAAAAAAAGCACAACTGTTATGACAGTGTCAGATTTTGTAAGGATTTTAGGTACTCACTTCAACAGCATATATACTAAAATTGGCTGATACAGAGATTTGCCTGGCCCCTGCACAAGGATGATGTGCAAATTCATGCAGTTTCATATTTTTTAAGGCTTTTAGGTACATTACAAGCAACTTTCAGACTTATTGTAGGAACTTACAAAAACTGTTCAAGGGATAACTGTTTTGAATTTATAGATTGAAGAGGATGATATAAAAATATTTTTCCTTCCACCTTCTAAATTCTTCTAGCAGGGCTAATAGTCAAATTAACCAAGACAAATTAACAAGATAAAATCAGAATTTTAATACATGTCCATGGGAATTTTATATAAGCATAAAAATTCAAAAGACAGTGGATGCATTAGGTATATAAGCCATTTTGAATAAAGGATAAAAATGAAATAATTTTTTCAGAAATGAGAATGGGTAAGTTACACATAGTTGAAGAGCAGAACATATGTGGCAGCCAACAATGGGACACAGGAGGTATTTAGCTAAGAGGGCCGTAGTGTTTCTGACTAGTGCTATAGTAAGATTCTTAAAATGATCAAGCCAAATTTGCCTTTCCAAGGCAAGATTTTCGGTCTGATATTTTGGGCTAAAAAGGGGGTAAAGTCAAATATTAATCCTGAGTCTTTTGTTTCTTAATAAACAGATTATAATTGATATTCCAAAAGGTAGCTTCAGGATGAAAAAAATTTTATTCCCTTCAGTCCTACCTTTGAAATTTTAAGTAAAAGTTTCACATGCAAGTATCTAAATGGATAGATTGTGCCATATTTCATTTATTCATTCTTCAATTTTTAGATTAAGTTCAGTTATACTGTTGAGTCTCATTTCAGGAAGTGGTAATGCAAATGGGTTCCCAAAGTGAGTCCTATATTGTGCAGACGAACAATTAGATGTTCAATGAGCGTTATATCTATGAAAACAAAGGGGAAAAAAACAAAGGTTAATGATCACTGCAAATAATAAACCAGTTTCTAAGTCTCTAAGGTTGTCAGCCTTGAAGATTTATAGTTGTACAACTCAAAGCTTCCCTCACTGGAATGAAGGCAAACAGTGACAATAGGATAGATTCTGGTGTATGGGATGAATGTCTGATGGTGTCATAAGGTACTTTCATAAACTTTATATGGCTTATACAGCACCAGTCACTGATATTATTTAAGCATGAGTTGTTGTGTTAATTTCTCTGGAGTTCATATTATGTCATCTAGCTGCAGTTTGTAATTGCAAGGCTCAGAAAAAATAAATAAATAAATAAATAAACAAACAAATAAATAAATAAATGACTCTTTCAGTTTTTAATAAAATCAAGTCAAAAGATGAAAGAAAACTGAAACATCCTTTCAGAGGGCTGTAACCAAATAGTTAAGAAAACTAAAAATTCAGGATTGAGTTCAGTTTATAGGTGAAACATAATTTTAAAGAAAAGTAACTTCACTGGAATCTAATATTCATAATTGTGTATCATAGTTACTATAGAAACACAATTTATCTCTCTAAAATCACTTATTTTTATCAAAGATAGTCAATTTAAGACTAATCTTTATATTTTATAAGTCCTGACTATTTGCATAAACACAACAACAAGAATACCAATTGATTATAGAAACTTTAAAATCTGCTTTGCTGGAAATCTCATAAGGATGCCCTCAAGGCTAAGAAGCCAAGCCCTATATTTGTCATCAGACTTTGCCAGCAATACATGCAGATTTGGATGAATTTCTGAGGTTCTTGAAGTCCTCCAAGATGTTTTGAGGTTCTACCAGGAAAGCAACGTTCATTTCTCACATGGAAAATCTGCTGTGAACCATATAAACAAGGTACCAGGCTATTTTTCAAAGGCTTTGATTAGCTTCCAAAGTCAATCTTAATTTCTTAAAGCTTTCTGGTCACATTGAGAATTTGTGCATGTCTCTTTCAAACATGACATCAAAAGTTTCCAGTTGTGTCTTTTTATTAAGAGAACATATTCTATTTGAATTCATGAGAAAACAACCATATTGCCATGAAAATAATCCTCACTCATTAAGAGTTTCAAATTTTGAGGGATCATGTAGGGAGGAAACTATAAAAGTTTCAATAACACTTACAAAGGTATACTTTACCAAGTATACTAAGTTTGCTAAGTCATAAATAGTTTAAGAGAAACAAGTTTCCTGATAGAAAAATATTTTTTTTAATTTAGCAATATTTCAAACAAAATGTAATAAAAATTATAATCATCTTAAATTTATTCAATCTCATAAAATTAACTTTTCTTTATCCTGAGCATAACAATATTCTATGAATCCAGTTATTTGTTAGAGTTCTATAAATCTTCATACAGTTTAAAGTATAAGCTGAAACTTTATCTTCAGAAACCTTTATTTTAGAATGTCAGAGGAAGCTGGGATGGCTCAGCAGGTTAAGTGCTTGCTTTGCAGCCCTGGGATCAGAGGATTGAGTCCCAGTTCCAGCCCTGGCCTGCTCAGACCCATATGCTGAACTGGGGTGAGAACCCAGTTTGGTTCTCGCTGGGTTGAGCATCCCATGTGGGAGGCCCCGGGTCTGGCCCCCAGCTTGTGGGGGCATGCCTCCCATGCAGGAGCTTCTTTACCCCCAGTTCCTGCCCTGCCTGGCCCCTGCCCACCTGTGTAAAACAAAACCATCTCAAAAACCATGTCAAAATCTGATGACATACAACTATGGAGACTGCTCTGGGCCCTTCCCCATTTCTCTGTCTCTCTCTGTCTCTGTCTCTCCCTCTGTCAAAACAATAAAATAAATATTTTAAAAAAAAAAAGAATGTCAGTCTTTTTCATGGATCACTCTGAAGATAAAACATATTTGCTATATAGAGTAAAACAATGTCTGCAAATAACAATAACAAAAACAAAAATAAAAAAATCTTAAAATGACATGGTTATAATTAAATTGTTGAAGAACTTTGTTTTCTGTAATATAACATTTTAAGATAATGATTAGAATTACAAATTAAAATATATTAGAACTTCATAGATAGATTTTTATATAATTTTTAGAGTATCCATTTTAGTAATACAAATGCACACAAATACAATATTATTATTTCTTTATTTGACAAAGCTTCACATACAATTTAAGTATATGACATAGGCCTAATTGGTTTAAATTTTTCTCTTTTATGATAAAAGAAAGAGCATACCTTTGAGATACTCCAGGGGCCCATTGGAGTGACCTAAAGCCATTCCCAATTTATGAAAAATATCTTCTTATATAATTTGTACCCTGGGAAGGTTGTCAAATATACCTAACCAAGAAATTCACATATGCTATAAAACATTAATTTATCCAAAGTTTCAATAAAAGGAATGAAACATAAATACAAGTTATCAAAACTTTAGTTCTAAGCACTGAGAAGACTTTTTTCCTAGGTACCGGTAATCAAGAACCTGATTAATACTATAAATCAGAGAACTATTTTCATAAAACATAGAATCTTTATTCTCGAGGTAAAAACAAAACAAAACAAAACAAAAACTTTTCATAGTCTTATCTGAAGAAGAGCAATAAATACAGGGAAAACTTCTCCAACAAAGTGATAAAGAATCAAACTAATTTGGTATTAGGTTACATTTGATATTTGCATTAACTTAATTTTATCTCAATCTTATTCTGCTTAACCACACTTCAAATTTCCTTTCTGAACATTTCTCTACACAAACCTTGAACAACTTTCCTCATCCCTTTTAGTTTGCCTATTTTTCATTCCAAATAATCAACTTAAGGGCAAACCCTTACTTTTAATTTTCTTCATTAATGTGTTTCCATACCTTAAACCCTCTGTTATCAAAAACATAATTTTGGGAAGCCGGAATGGCTCAGTGGGTTAAGTGCTTACTTTGCAGCCCCTGGGACTGAGGATCAAATTCTGGCCCCGGTCCGTGCTGACCCATATGCTGAACTGGGGAGTGCCCCCAGTTTGGTTCTCACTGGGATGAGACCCTGGCCCAGTTCCTGCCCTGTGCAGCCCCACGCCCACTTGCAGAATGAAACTATGAGGAAAAACCGATGATGTACAACTGTGGAGACTGTTCTGGGCCCTCTCCCTTCTCTCTGTCTCTATTTCTATATATTTCTTTCTCTTTGTCAAAAACAATAAGAATAAATCTTTATTAATTAATTAATTAATTAATTTATTTATTTTTGACACACAGAGAGAGAGATATACAGAGACAGAGAGAACTGAACTGGGGGAGCTCCCAGTTCAGCATATGGTTCCGCACGGGCCGGGGCCGGGATTCGATCCTCAGTCCCCGGTGCTGCAAAGTGAGCGCTTAACCCACTGAGCCATCCTGGCTTCCCCAATAAGAATAAATCTTAAAAAAAAAACACACATAATTTCTTTTCATTTTTATTCTTAACTTTTAGAAACCTCAGTATCTAGTGATAACTAAAAAGTGAGCAAATAGTATTCTTTAGACTGATATATTCATTAATATATTTCATAAACTTTAGAAACATTGGTTCATTTATTGCTAAATACATCCACAGTATTTTTAAAGAAACATATATTTTTTTTAATAAAATAGAAGACATATTCATTAACAGATTCAAATTTATCTTTAGTTTTACTGTATTAAGCCAAAAGCAGGTAAGTTTAGATTAAATAATTATTCAGCATTTCATGTTATTTAGAAATACAGATATATAAAATAACTTTTGTCATTTAACTTAACTTAATAAACGTCTCCAGTTATCAACAGATTTTGAAAAACTAGGTTTTAGTACAGTGGATGCTGGGATGGCTCAGTGGGTTGAGTGTTCATCTTACAACCCTTGGGATCTGAGGATCATATTCTAGCCCTGGCCTGTGCTAACCCATTTGCTGAACTGGGGTGTGTCCTTCGGTTCTCCCCAGGGTGAGCTTCCCATGTGGGAGTCCCCCAGTTTGGTTCCTGCCCTGGGCATGCTCTCCATGTAGGAGGCCCCAGCATGGATGAGCCTGCCATGCAGGAGGTCGTTGGCCTAGTTCCTGCCCTGCGTAGCCCCGACTACATGTGGAGTGAAACTATACTGAAAACTAAAAACTAACGAGGAACAACTATGGAGACTGCTCTTGTCCCTCCCCCTACACACTGTCTCTCTCTTTGTCTATCAAAAACAATAAAAATAAATCTTTAAGTATATATATTATATAACATAATTAATACTGGTCATATCAAAAACCTTGATAGTTAAACATCTGCTTATTCTCAACTTTATGAAATTTCAAATTCACTTATTACTGAAGCTATTTCTTTAGAAATTTTGTCATAAAGAGAAACTAACATTTTTTTGAAGACCCAGGTAAAACAGAAATACTAAATTCAATGTTAATAACTCAAAAAGACACAAGTATTTAAGAAAACCAAACTTAAATTAGCTTTAATATAAAAAGTGTTTATATATCTTTGATACTGAAATGTGTTTGAGTTAGTGTCTACTACATTTAATTTATATAAACATTTAATTTCTTTAGCCAATCAAATATTACAATGTAGTAATGCCACCTAGAACTAAAAAATTTCATACCATACATAAACACAGACAAACAAACAGATATCACAAACAGATCAAACACAAATAAGAAAGGATGTTGGATTAGCTCAGTGGTTGAGTGCTTGCCTTGCAATCTCTAGGTCTGGAGTTTGTTTTCTGGCCTGGCCTGTGCAACCCCATATAGTGAACAGTGGCGCAACTGTTAACTGCTGGCATTGGCAAAGGTTCTTGCCTCCCACGTGGGAGGACCCTGGGTGGCCCCACATTCACCTGTGCAGGAAGAAACCATGTCACAATTAATGATGTACAACTATTGAAACTGCTCTGGGCTCTTCCCCCTTCTCTCTCTCCTTTTCACTTCTCAAAACAAAACGAGTAAATCTTAAAAACAAACAAACAAACAAACAAAATGTAATTAGCAATAACTATAGAAAACACAGAAAATGTTTTATTTGCCCTTGAGAATATTTTAGGATGCTGGGAGAAAGGTGAGGGAGTTGGAGTCAGCCTTTAAGGGAGACTTTAGCTGCTTGTTTTTAAAACTGCCCCCCTTGCAGGATTTGTTTCTGTTCAGTTACTTCAGCCTCAGGCAGCATTAAACTGTTTATATTTCTGATTAACCAGCAGGCAGAACTGCTGAGATTTTCAAAATATTTCTATCAGACTGAAATATTG
>PVKE010047372.1:0-11947 GCA_004027555.1 Craseonycteris thonglongyai | reverse complement strand
ATGGAGAGAGATCGCAGTTCACATTCAGCCTTTTGCATGAGGTTTTCCAATTTTATCAGCACCATTTACTGAAGAGGCTTTCTTTCCTCCACTGTATATTTTTCGATCCTTTATCAAAAATAATCTGTCCATAAATTTGTGGGTTTATTTCTGGGTTTTCAATTCTGTTCCATTGGTCCGTGGGTCTGTTTTTCTGCCAGTACCAAGCTGTTTTGATTACTGAGGCTTTGTAGTACAGATAAAAGGCAGGCAGTGAGATGCCCCCTGCTTTATCCTTTTTTTCTTAGGATAGCTTTTGCAATTCGTGGTCTTTTGTGGTTCCATACAAATTTGATATTTTTTAAATCTATTTCTTCAAAGAATGACTGTGGGATTTTGATGAGAATGGCATTGAATCTGTATATTGCTTTGGAGAGTATGGTCATTTTAACTATGTTAATTCTTCCAATCCGTGAACATGGAATGTCTTTCCATTTCTTTGTGTCCTCTTTACTTTCTTTTAAGAGTGTCTTATAGTTTTCAGTGTATAAGTCCTTCATGTTCTTTGTTAGATTTATTCCTAGGTATTTCATTTTTTTGTTTGCAATGGCAAAGGAAATGGATCTTCTCATCTGTTTCATTGTTGGAATTCAAAAATGCAGTTGATTTTGGGACATTGATTTTGTACCCTGCGACTCAACTGTATTTGTCTATTATTTGTAATAGATTTCTGATAGAGTCTTTAGAGTTTTCTATATACAGGATTATGTCATCTGCAAAGAGTGACAGTTTAACTTCTTCTCTCCTGATTCTAATACCTTTTATTCCTTTCTCTTGTCTGATTGCTCTGGCTAGAACTTCTAATACTATGTTGAACAGCAGTGGTGACAGGGGGCATCCCTGTCTTGTTCCTGATTTTAGGAAAATAGGCTTCACCTTTTCCCCACTCAGTATAATATTTCATGAGGGTTTGTCATATATGGCCTTTATTGTGTTGGGGTACTTTCCTTCAATTCCCATTTGATTCAGTGTTTTTATCATAAATGGGTGTTGTATCTGTGGAACGCTTTTTCTGCATCAGTTGAGATAATCTTGTGGGTTTTATCTTTTGTTTGGTTTATGTGCTGGATTACATTGATTGATTTGCATATGTTGAACCATCCTTGTGCCCCTGGGATGCATCCCACTTGGTCATGGTGAATAATCTTTTTAATGCATTGTTGTATTCTGTTAGCTAAAATTTTATTAAAGATTTTTGCATCAGTGTTCATCGGTGAGATTGGCCTCTAGTTTTCCTTTTTGGTATTGTCTTTCCCAGGTTTTGGTATTAGGGTGATACTAGCTTCATAGAAAGAGTTGGGTAGTACCGCCTCCTCTTGAATTTTCTGGAGTAGTTTGAGGAGGATGGGCAATAGTTCTTCTTTGAATGACTGGTAGAATTCATTGGTAAAGCCATTTGGTCCAGGCCTTTTGCCTTTGGGCAATTTTTGGATAATTGTTTCAAGTTCTGTACTGTTGATTGGTCTATTTAGGTTATCCAAATCTTCTTGGTTCAATTTAAGTAAACTATATGTTTCTAGAAATTTGTCCATTTCCTCTAGATTGTCAAATTTGTTGGCATAGAGTCTTTCATAATAATCTCTTATGATTGTTTGTATTTCTGCAACATCAGTTGTAATCTCTCCCGTATCGTCCCGTATTCTGGAAATGTGAGATTTCTCTCTTTGTCCTTTGGTGAGCCTAGCCAGTGGTTTGTCAATTTTATTGAGTTTTTCAAAGAACCAGCTCTCTGTGGCGATAATTTTATCTATTGTTTTTCTATTCTGAATTTCATTAAGTTCTGCTTTGATTTTTATTAATTCTTTTCTTCTGCTGGCTTTGGGAGACCTCTGTTCTTTTTCTAGCTCTATAAGATGAGATGTGAGGGTGTTTACTTGTAGTTTTTCTTGTTTCTTGAGATAGGCCTGTAATGATATAAATTTCCCTCTTAATACTGCTTGCGCTGTGTCACAGAAATTTTGGTACATCGTGTTTTCATTGTCATTCGTTTCTACAAATTTTTTAATCTCTTGTTTTATTTCCTCTTTGGCCCCGTCACTTTTTAATAGCATGTTGTTCAATCTCCACGTATATGTGGTTCTCTCTGCACTTGATCTTGTGCTATTGATCTCAAGTTTCAACACTCTGTGGTCTGAGAATACACTTGGTATGATTTGGATGCCCTTAAATTTGGTGAGGTTGGATTTAAGTCCCAGGATATGGTCTATCCTTGAAAATGTTCCATGTGCACTAGAGTAAAATGTATAGCCCTTCGTTATAGGATGGAATGACCTGTAAATGTCAATTATATCCAGTTCCTGAAATGTATCATTTAAAGCTGCAATCTCCTTATTTAGTTTCTGCTTGGATGATCTGTCCAACGTTGTCAGGGGAGTGTTTAGGCCCCCTACTATAATTGTATTTTTGTCCAATTCTCCTTTTAGATCTGTTAGTAGTTGCTTTATCAATTTTGGTGCTTCCTGATTCGGAGCATATATATTGATGAGTGTCATGTCTTCTTGTTGTGTTTCCCTTTTATCAAGATGTAATGTCCATCTTTATGTCTTATTATTTTTTTTATCCTGATGTCTTTTTCATCAGAAATCAGTATGGCCACTGCAGCTTTTCTTGGAGTGCCATTTGCTTGGAGTATTGTTTTCCATCCTTTTACCCTGAGTCTATGTTTGTCCCTGTGGCTGAGGTATGTCTCTTGTAGGCAGCATATGGCTGGATTTTGTTTTTTAATCCAGTCTGCTACCCTGTGCCTCTTTATTGGTGAATTCAGTCCATTTACATTCAGGGTGATGATTGATATATGAGGATATCCTGTGTTTATTTCTTCTTTCCTTTTTATTTTTTTGTTGTCCCAACTGTTTTCCATTTATTTTGATTCCTTGATTCAGGTCAAATAGCTTCCTTTAGTATTTCTTGGAGTGCTGGTTTTGAGCTGGAGAAATCCCTCAGCATCTGTATATCTGTAAAGGCCTTAATTCCTCCTTCATATCTAAAGGTTAATTTTGCTGGATAGTTAATTCTTGGCTGGAAATTTCTTTATTTTAATATTTTGAAGATTGGGCTCCACTCCCTCCTAGCTTGTAGAGTTTCTGCTGATAAGTCTGGTGACAGCCTGATAGTTTTTCCTTTGAAGGTTATATTTTGTTTTTCCCTGGCATCCTTGAGGATTCTTTGTTTGTCACTTGTTTTTGTCATCTTCAGAACAATGTGCCTTGGAGAAGATCTGCTAGGGTCTAGGTAGTTAGGCCTTCTGCTTTCCTCTTGGATTTGGTGTTGTATTTCTTTCCACAGGTTAGGGAAATATTTATCCACTATTTGTTTTAGTAGACTCTGAGAAGATTTCATCTCGCTTCCTTCTGGTACCCCTATTATTCTAATATTGTTCTTTCTGATGGAGTCAGAGAGTTCTTGTGGGGCTCTTTCACTTCTCTTGATTCTCCTTTCCCTTTCTTCTTCCCTCTGTGACATTTCCATGTTTGTATATTCGATTTCACTCATCCTTTTTTCTAGCTAGTCAGCCCTGTTTCCTATGCTGGTCAGTTCTTTTTTCAGCTCTCACATGATGCCTTTCATTCCAAGGAGTTCCTTTTGGTTCTGCTCTAGCTCCTCAATTTTATTGGTAAAGTACTCATTTTGCTCAAAAAATTTCTTGTTGAGGTCATTTAACTGTGTCTGGTTACTTTGCCAGCACTGAGTGAGCTCTCTGAGTGTCTTGAGTATTGCAGCCCTGAATTTTGTTTCACTTAGATTTGATTCCAAGTGTGCAAGTTCCTTTACTAAAGAATGCCCCTGATCTTTTGGAGGGGCTTTGGATTCTGAGGTTTGCCTTGTGTTTGATGTGGTTCTTTTTGCTTTAGGCATGAATCTGTTTTCCCTCTGGGGGTTTGCCTATCAGATAGGCTTCTCTTTATTTTTTCCTTTGGGCTCAATTGTGGGAGAAGGAGATTTTGAGAGAGGGTTGGGGGAAGCAGACAGCTTCTGTGTCCTGAAGCACTTCCGGTTGCTGTCTTAGCTGTTAGATAGCAGGATAGTAAAGGTGTGGCCATGGGTGGGGGAATGTGAGTAAAAGCTAGGGCAGGCCTGAGACAGAATAGCACATTCCCCTTTAAGCAGGGGGGCTGGTGGTTCAGCGCGGGTGGGTCACAGGAGCTCTGGTTTTTCTATCCTCCGCCTGGCTGCCCCTCCTTCAATTGTGTCTGTGAGCCACGCCCACAGGGCAGTGCTTGGATGGGCTGGTGCTTGGCATAGGCCCCGGTCAGCTGCACGGTCCCGGGCACAGGCAATGATGCCATGGCGTCCTGGTCAGCAGGCCCGTTGCGTGCGCGGACTGCAGTGACCCAGTGGCCTGGTGGGCGGGGTGCCGAAAGCACAGTTGCGTGCTTGCGTGCTGGCAGTGACACCGTGGTGGCCCGATGGGTGCTGCGCCAAAAGCTCTGTGTGCACAGGCCATAGCCCGGGCGGAAGTTGCTCTATGCTCCTGGCCCTGTTGAGACCACCGGATTCACTCTAAGCATATCTAATGCAGCTATGCCCACTCAAGCCCCAGCCCTCACTCCAAGAGCCCTGTCTTCAGAAGGTGCTCCTACACAGTCAATCTCCTCAGTAAATCAGGGGTGCTGAGATGTTGTGGGCTGATGCCCTGCTCTCACCCTGCCCACCGGGAAGTGCAGCCGCCCTGCTCCATGGTCCCTGTTCCACTTTAGGCTCCGTGATCTGATTAGGGCACTGTGTGCTATCCCTTGAGTTCGGATGTTAAATTTTCCACAGTCTTGTGGGGCTTCCATGCTCCCTAGGTCTTGGCTTCCAGCCCGCCCTCAATCCAGCTCCACTTTGACCATAGTCCCCCAACCCCCCTTTGTTTTTGCCAGCCCCGGGCCGCGCTTTGAGTCTCTGTCCCTGAACCGTTGCTTCCCCTTCCCTCTCCCGCTCTCCCCTTTTTTCTCTAACCTTTGTGTGTTGTTCCGTGTTGTGTGGTTCTCTTAGTTGAGCTTGCGTCTCAGGGTTTCCCCTGTGGATTCCCCTCTGTTCACAAGTCCCTTCCAAGGCAGTTATCAGCGTTCTCTTCTCATGCCGCCATCTTTTTTTCACTAAGTAGTTATTAACCATATGTTGCCAAGAGCTGTGGTCTCACTTCCTGCACTTTCAGTTACCCACAGTCGAACGTAGTCTAGAAATCTTAAATACAAAACTCCAAAACTAAATAATTCATAAGTTTTAAATTACACACTGTTCTGAGTAGCGTGGTGAAATCTCATGGATTTTGCTCTGTTCCGCCCAGGACGTAAATTCAGTGTCACTTTTTACAAATTCAAAACAGACATCCTAAAGGGGTTATTTGTAGAGTTCACACTTTAACATTTAATATATATAATTATTTCTTGATAATATTTGCATTATAACTGCACTCAAAGCAAATTAAATCTGCATGTGTTTCAGAGATGTCAAAGTTTACAAATGGCTTAAACATGTGACATATCTGAGACGTCCTTTTGTGTCCAGGTGGTAGAGGTGGTAAGGAGATAAGCAATTACAATTATATGAACACTAATATAATCTTACCCAATTTCTTATTAGGGTTTTTGATACACTTAAGATTTAGAGACTGATATATAATAACTAGTCAGCAAATGATTAAAAAAGAGAGAGATTTAGAGCAACTCTGAGGCAGAGCCTAATTGGCTGTTCAGTCATTTTCCTTTAGCTCATGGATGCATACCTCAACCACATTTCCCAGTTTCCTTTGCATTTAGGTACAGCTATTTGTCTGTTCCATGGTAAAATTGTAACAAAATAATATATTAGATGCCATCCTGGCTCACAGAAATCTCCCTTACAATGCCCCATGAGGTTTGAAACAGAGGACCCAGGGAAAGACTCGGTTCTAGATAAGGATGTCCAACAGAATTTTTGTGATGATGGGTATGTTTTCTATCTGCACTTCCCTAATAGCAAGGTGACCAGACATCCCGCTTTTGGCGGGACAGTCCCGATTTTTAACAATTTGTCCCGCGTCCCGCGGCGTTTTAAAAAAGTCCCGATTTTTGGAAAGAATGCATGACAAGCTAGGGAACGGCAGGAGAACAGGAAGGGAAGATACAGTTTTCAGCGGCCATGTGGCTATTTCGCCAGGATATAAATTTTATATGATTTTTGTTAATTTTATAATGTTAAACTTTAATAATAACAAATAATTGTTGAGAACTCATTGTCGAGAACTGCTTATCAAAGTTCGCATTGTTGATCAGTTGTTAGAATTCGACCACCATTATTTGGACTTAATGAACAATGGCATTTTTTGGCATTGGCAAGGACAAAAACATTTTGTAACTGTCTCTCAGATGATACACATCGTACTGCATGCTATTGCTAGTTAAATAAGTGATGTCAACAAATCAGCTATTCAGATAATTTAGGTAAGTAATTTATTTATTTCATAAATACATAATTTTTCTTGAATTTAGCAGACAGTACTCGTATTATTTATATTTTATAGTGGCGGCAAAAAGTCTAGCACCGGCCTTGAAAGTGACACTTATGACTTACGTTATGGCAAATTCAGAGGAAAAATAATACAAGTTAGTATTGTTATTATTTAGAAATATAGAATTACAATTAAAATAATTTTTAAAATATACTTTATAACAATCAAATTAATTTAATTTATAAACTAACAATAAAATATGTTCATGTAATTATGTACCTACTTACTGTGTTTTTAAGCAATGTGTATATAATAATTTATAATATAATTTTAAATTATTTTTTTAGATTTTTAACATAATGAGTAAGAAAAGAGGATGCAAATTCAACGATGATCTAAGAAGTGAATTTCCTTTTATTAAAAAAACCAAAAGTGAGTACATGGTAAAATGTGAGAAATGTAATGGTGAATTTTCTATTTCGCACAACAGGAAGAATGATATTTCAAAGCACTTGGAGACACAGAAACATAAAAGGTATTTAAATACTGCTGCGTCTTCCTCCAAAATGCAGGAATTTTTTTGGAAAACAACTTATGGAGACGAAGAAAAGAAATTAGCATTAGCAGAAGGACTTATGTCTTTTCATGCTATTAATCACAATCATTCCTTCAGATCTATGGACTGTACATCACAAGTTGTCAAAAAGTTATTCAACAAAAAATTTACCTGTGCTAGAACAAAATCCGAGGCAATTGTGTGTAATGTGCTTTCCCCATATGCATTTTCAGAATTAAACAAAAATCTAGAAAAAATTAATTTTATATCCATATATTCTGACACATCTAATCATAAGGATATAAAGTTATTTCCAACCATTATCAGATTTTTTTGATTCGAAAACTGGAATAAAAATTAGAATTTTAGATTTTGTTTCTTTCCTGGCGAAACTTCTGAAATAATTTTCAGTTCCATTATTAATATTTTGGAAAAAAACAATTTAAAACATAAAATGATTGCATATTGTGCAGACAACACAAACACAAATTTTGGAGGGAAAGCAAGAAGAGATACAAATAATATTTTTTATAAATTAAACAAAAACCTTAATCAAAACATTATTGGTGTTGGTTGTGCAGCACACATAATACATAACACCATTCAAACAGCTGCTGACTTGTTGCCCATAGATGTGGAAAATATTGTTATTAAAATATATTCTTATTCCTATATATACACTGTGCACGTTGAAATGCTTAAAGAATTTTGTGAAACTGCGGAAGTCAAATATCAGAAAATACTTCGATACAGTAAAATGCGCTAGTTAGCATGTTTGCCAGCTGTCGAAAGAATTTTGAAAATAGACGATCCTTTGAAATCCTACTTTCTATCACAGGATAAATGTCCTAGAATTTTAGAAGAGTTTTTTGAAAAAGAATCTTCAAAAATTTGGCTAGAGTTTGTACACAATCAAGCAGCTCTTTTTCAAAATGCTATAATATTTATTGAAGGTAACAAAATTTTGGTAATCGAAGTAGCAAATAAAGTTAATAATTTAAAAATTCAGTGTCAAGAGCAGTTAGAAAATAATTTTCTTCCGTTAACTATCCGTAATAAGCCAGCTAGAAGAACAAGGTGCAATAAATCATGCAGATATCATGAATCATGTTAAAAAGTTCTAGAGTAACTGCATAGATTATTTAGAAGAATGGACGGTACATTACAATGATATTGAACATTTTCATTGGGTTACATTAAAACAAGAACTTAATTGGAATGTTGTGCAAAAATCATTCGATCATATTACTCAAAATTTCCCATAATGGAATATTTCCGAAAATAATCTTTTTAATGAGGTATCGTTATTAAAAATATATATTGATAAGGAAAAGGTTAAATCTTGGGTATCAGAAGAAATCATAATGGAGAACAAATGGTTAGAAATATTTCATCATTTTGAAACAAACCATGTTCCATACAATAATGCACTAAAAATTGTGGAATACGCGCTGTCCTTACCAGGAACTAATGTTGTGACTGAACGCGTTTTTTCTACGGTAAATAAAGTGTGGACATCAGAAAAATCACAATTAAGCGTTGAGACTTTGAAAGCCATTTTATGTGTGAAATGTAATTTAACAAATTCTTGTGAAAAATTTCATGACCTTTTAAACGACAGCAATCTACTAAAAAAAATTCACTCAAATGAGAAATATGCCAAAGAATAAAATAATACTATACATAATTTTTTATGTATTATATTTGTAAATTGTACTTATGTTGAAATTTAAAAAATATATTACAATACTATTTTTGTGTTCTATGAAAATTTTTGTTGCTCCATATAGACCAAATATTTAATCAAGAACCCCCTCCCCACCGGTCAATGGTGTCCCGCTTTACCAATGTTAAGATCTGGTCACCTTACCCAATAGTTACTAGCTAAATGTGGCTACTGAACACTTGAAATGTGGCTACTGCAACTGAGGGGCTAAATTTTTCATTTTAACCTATTTAAATTTAATAGCCATGTGGCTAATAACAACCATATTAAAATTGTAGTTCTAGGGAAGCACAAAAACACTACAATGAGTCTTCAAAGTTGCATGCAATTCACTTGACTGAAATCTGACATCAGCAACAAATCAATGTTTATCTTGTTAAGCTACTGAAATTTGGAGCTTATTTATTCGATGCAGCTGTTAGCCTGTTCTGACTAACAGGGACTATATGGGTTTGAATTATGCATACAGGCTTCAGCATTACACAGAGCAGTTTAAATCCTGAATCCACAACTTACTAACTGCATAACATTGGGAAAAATATTAAACTTTTTCCTTCATCTATTGAATGGAAAGATTACCAAAGAGTACCTCATAGGGCTGTATGAGGATTAAATATACCATGTGATGAATTTAGAATGATAACTGAAACACAATAAGGGGTTAAAAAATGGAAGTTACTATTGTTGTTGTTTTTCTTTTCTTCTTGTTCTTATTGTTAAATCTGTTGAACAGCTGAAAACATACAATTCATGAGGTCATCCCCAATTCCCTGTTTACCTTAATGAAATATTTATAGTAAAATTTTTCTGTGAGAACAAGGGATTGAGGCTAACATTATCACTAGTTAAATAAACTTAGGATAGATTATGGTAGTATAAGACCACATTTTAGTATTATGCCTGGGACTTTAATAAACTGCATAAACTCAAGCACATAAAAGGAACTCCAAGCTTGTTATCAAAACAATTAAGGGGAAAGAGTGCCTTAAAGAGATATACTAATTAATAATAAAAATTTAAACCACCCTAAAAAAAATAACACAATCATGAAAATTAAAAAGAGATTTATTTGGTTTAAGAATAGTTTTCTACTAACCCCACTACCCCACCATGACTATAATATGTTCGGGATCCTCACCATCAGGGAAAATACAAATGTGTGTAGATGTCCATGCAATTACTGAGAAAAAAGAGGTAGATGTGGAGATGGAGTGGGTAGTTTATGACAAGACACTTACTCTAAATCAAATGCAAATTAAACATATTGGGGAAGTGTAAAATTTCCACAATAATTTAAAAAATTACCACCAGCGTATATCTATGTGCACTTTAAAAAGACACTTATCATTGATTTAGAAATGCCTTATTTCATCTCATTAAAACAAAGTCTAATACATTTTGTGGTAAAAACTTACACCAAGATAAAATATAATCTAAAATCATACTGGTTATGTTTTAAAGCTAGTGATGTAATTTTTGGCAAGGAGAGATCAATTCATTTCAAGTGATTACTTACTTCAATTTCAAATATACTCTTAAAACTTAAAAAATTATCAGAAATTTCTGTCTTGTAATGATGCATAATTTTAGTAGGGCATTACACATTTTGTTTGATTTGCATATATATCCAAAATATTTTTCAACCATGTGTTTAAACTATCTCTACATGCAAATTTTTGAAATCAAACTAACCTAAGCTTACGGAAAATAAATAAATAAATGCTCTTTTATCCACAATTTTCCAAGAACTTCTTAGTTCTGTGGTATTTGTTTTTTGTTTGTTTGTTTGTTTTTTGCTTAATTTTGTTTTATTTTGGTAAGCCCATTTCTCAATACAAAAATAAAATTGGAAATCACCATTTCCCATAGATCCTTGCATCTAGTACCATGGTTTTAAATATAGTCAATATGTTAATGACTTCAAAATTTATATCTCTGACTATAATTATATCAGTAAACTTTTCTGGGATAACAAGTAACACTAATATCTCAGTGGCTTTCAGCTACATTTATTTCTTGTGACCACTACTCAAGTGCTACAACTCTGATAGGCTTGACTAGAAGCAGCTCATTTTATTTCAGATCCCAGGTTTAAAGATCAGAGAAACACTGGGACGTGTTATCCTCATGGTGAAGGGCAGGAGATAGGGACCAAACTAAAATGTGCTAGTAAATTTAGACTTTTTGCTCAAACAGAAAGTTTCAAGGCTGTTCATATCTTATTGACCAAGGCCATTCATGTGGCCAAACCAAAAGCAATGAGGTAAGAAGTACATCCTACCTATAGGGAAAGATGGGAAGAGAAAAGAAGGGGAAAATTACCGTGGAGATATAATCCTACCTACAGCACTACATTCTCTGAATTCAGAGTTCACACTGGAGCCACTTAGGAACTCCAATTTGATGTCTAATAAACACCTCACACATACAATGTCCTAACTGAACTTTTGACTTCTAGTGCCCTTGCCAAGCTACAATTCTCTGACTGGTTTTCCCTGTCTCAATAAATGGCACCTTCATCCTGTCTATATTTCTGATGGCCATTCTCTAGCACTCTATGTTATTAACTTGTCTTTTAGTGATGGATAGTATTACAGACCCAAATCTGGGCACTAGAATGTCTATTGCACTAGGGATAAAGTGGTGTTATTATATATTTTTATGTTGTGAAAATTTTTTAAATACATATAGACGTAACAGTATAACAAATTCCTTGTACCTAACTTTAACAAATATCAAACTTGTGGCTAATACTGTTTCCTATGCACCTCATTGACTCCTACCCACCACATCTCCAAATGTTTTTTAAGCAAATTTCAGATATATTATTTCATCGTTTATTATTATAGAGAAATTAGTATATTTAAATCATCTAACAAATCACTTTATGCTTTTGTATTAAACCACACCCAAGGTTCCCATCACTATTGGAATAAAATTCAATTTTCCTGATACCTATAGTATCAGACCACATCTACCTCTCTAAACATTTTTCCTTTGTGCTAACATCACCCTCATTAAACGTTTTTCCTTCACACTAACATCCCCCTCATCCAGTAGACTTTTGAAACTGGAATTTTAATTCACTTAGTTTTCCCTTTGCCTACAAAACTCTCTCATACAATCTTCACATATCTATCTCCTTCTTGTTATTTAGTGCTCACCTTTTAAGGTGACCAGATTTTAACATTGGTAAAGTGGGACACCATTG
>PVKE010047371.1:0-11947 GCA_004027555.1 Craseonycteris thonglongyai | reverse complement strand
CAACAGAATGGAAGAAAATATTTGCAATTCCTCTTATAAAGAGCTAATATCTAAAATCTATAAAGAGGAATGAAAAGGAGATGGTGGCATGAGAGAAAATCCCTGAAATCTCTCCTGGAAAATACAACAAATACAAAATTAAACTCCAGTGAGAGAATCCCTATGCTACACCTATTCTCATCTGAGAGGCCCACTCATCATGATAAAATGTCCAAAGTTCAGTAAAAGGGAAGCAAGCAGGAAGGAAGGGGAAAGATGGGGCTGAGGATTGTGAGCTGGAGCTGGGCAGAAGAGGAAGGCCGGACGCCTGGAAAGAGGAGGCAAAATTCAGTATGACCTGAGAGGGTTAGAAGCCAAGAACTGACAAGGGTGGAGAACTGGAACGCTGAATTAAGCAAGACTCTGGCCAAGACAGAGACTGAGCTGTGGAACTGCCCTGGGTGACTTGGAGCATGGGCAAAGTGCTGGGGTAAGGGCCTGAACAGTGGGATCTTGCACAGCCCTGGGCAAACTAGAGCCACAGCTGAATTCCATGCACAGGACTAAACAAACCTGGGCTGGGAGCTGAGGTTTGCAGAAGTGCTGACCCAACCATAGGTTAGCCCTGGATAAGCTGGAGACTGAAAGCCAGCAACCCCGTAAGCAATGATCAGAGAAAAACAAACCTGAGCAAAGCACGGCTTGGCTAAGCCATGTCCTCTGGAGAAGGAAAGAAGACACCGCCAACAATACACCACACTCCTGACAGAGCTGCAGGCTGGAATTCCAGCTTAGCCCAGTACCCAGGAGAGTGTGAAATCTCGGGACACATGATAGCTACAATCCACACAACCTTTCCCACAAGGCAAAACTCATAATCACAGAGACGGGCAGCTTCTCCTCAATCTCTCCCAATGCTTGCCCCACCTAGTGCCTGCACTTGGGTATATCTGGGAGAAATTACCTTTACCTCCTACTGAAAACAGAATTTCACCTTTCCCAGCAAAACCTGCCCCCACCCTTCCAGCTAAAACTGGCAGGGGGTGCAGGGGAACTTCAACACACAGGTGAAGCAACTCCTGCTTACTTACTCTGGTATGACAGAGGCATAGAATACCATCACCCACAACATTCCCCCAAAGAGGAGGTACACTAAGACTGAGGAGACTGGGACAAATGAGAGGAGCCCATCATCCAGGAAATCCCCCAGTGTGAAAAGACTGAGTAGCCAAGAGGAAATATTGTAAGACTCTATAGTGACACCAACTGGAAAATGAAAGTAAGACCTCAGTATATCTACCAGAGGAAAAATTATTATGCCCAGAAAGAGAAACACCTCACCTTCAATGAATAAAGCAGCTCAGAATAAAAATGAAAAGTCCCCAGAAAAGGAATGTATAGATCTGAAAATATATGATATAAATGACACAGACCAAAAAATGCTGGCATTCTGGCAAAGTACCTAGAAGCAGTTAAATGATCTCAAAAAACAACCAAACAAATAAGACAAAACAAAACAAAACAAAGCAAAACAAAACTTCTGTGAACAACCTGAATATTTTTAATTGAAACTTAATGTAGAGTTGTACACCTGAAATCTATATAAATTTTACTACCCAATGTATTCCTAAAAATTTTAACAATAAAAATATTGATATTTTAGAAAAGAACCAAAAGGAACTTCTGAAAATCAAAAACATAATAACAGAGATGAGACAAGAACTAACCAGAATAGGAAACATGGCCAGCAAGATGGAGGAATGAATTAGTGATATTGACAATAGAAACATGGATATTTCAACAGAAGGAAGAAGAGAGAGATGTGTGAGTCAATGGAAATGAAAGAACTCTACAAGAACTATTTGATTCCATTAGAAAGAGCAACATTAACATAATAGGTATACCATAAAAAATAGAACAGAATTAAACACAGAGCATAATCAACTAGTAGATGAGAACTTTACAAACCTATAGAAAGAACTGGAACCTCAAATTCAAGAAGAAACCGGAGTTCTAACTACGTAGACTCTAGCAGATCTTCTCCAAGGCATTTTAGTCTGAATATGTCAAAAATCATAGACAAAGAAGTGCTTCTTAAGGCAGCTCAGGAAGAATATATAACTTTTAAAAGAAAACCACCAGGCTAACATCTAACTTATCAGAAGAAACTCTACAAGCCAGGAGAGAGTGTAAACAAATTTTCAAAAATATTAAAGATAGAAACTACCAACCAGTAATAAATTATCCAGCAAAATTAACCTTTAGATATGAAGGAGGAATAAGGACCTTTTAAGACATACAGAAGTTGAGAGAATTCTCCAGCACAAGGCCAGAATTTCAAGAAACACTGAAGAAGTTTATTCAGCTTGAAACAATAAATCAAAATAAATGGGGAAGAGTTGATACAGCAAAGAAATAAAAAGGGAGGAAGAAATGGCTACAGGAAATTTTTGTATATCAATCATCACCCTAAATGTAAATGGACTGAACTCACTGATAAAAAGGCACAGTGTATCAGATTGAATTAAAAAACAAAACCCACGTGTATGCTGTCTCCAAGGGATACACCTCAGCCACAAGTAGAAACACAGTCTCTAAGTGAAAGGGTGTAAAACAATGCTCAAAGCAAATGGCATCCAGAGAAAAGCAAGATTTACCATACTGATTTCTAAAGAAACAGAAAACAGGTTAAAAAGGGTAATAGACAAATATAAACATTTCTTAATGATAAAATTGACAACATATCAAGATAACGTGATCCTCATTAATATATATGCCCCTAATCAGGAAGCACTAAGATTTACAAAACAACTACTAACAGATCTAATAACAGAAACTGACAAAAACACAATTATAGTAGGAAAATTAAGATCCCTTTGGCAGCCATGGACAGATCATACAAACAAAAAATAAATAAGGAATTATCCATTTAAAATGATACATTACATTTATTGGACATACTTGATATTGATAGGACACTCTTTCCTGCAACAAAGACTATACACTTTTTTTCTAGTGTTCATGGAACATTCTGTAAGATAAACCATATGCTGGAACACAAAACTAGCCTCAGCAAATTCAAGAAGATTGAAATCATACCAACTGTATTCTCTGAACACATAATTTTAAAACTGGAGATCAACTGCAATAAAGAAAGCAGGAAAAAAATTACATACACATGAAGATTGAACATGTTGTTAAAAATATTACTGGATCAATGAAGAAATCAAAGAAAAAATAAAAATACATAGAAACTATGATAATGAAAACAAAACATATCAAAACTATTGGGATGCAATTCAAGCAGTAATAAGAGGAAAATTTATATCATTACAAGATTATTTGAAGAAATGAGAAATATCATAAGTAAACATCCCAACATCCCATCTTAAAGAACAAGAAAAAGAAGAAAAATAAGCACAGTAAGAAGAAAAGACATAATAAAAATTAGAGCAGAACTAAATGAAATTGAGAACAGAAGAATAATAGAAAATTTTAATGCAACTGAAAGGTGGTTCTTTAAAAAATTCAATAAAATTGACAACCCCCTGGCTAATTTCACCAAAGAACTAAGAGAAAAGACACAAATAACCAATATTAGAAATCAAAAGAGATAAATTATGACTGATTCCACAGAAATACAAAGAATCATAAGAAAATACTATGCAAAGCTTTATGCCACCAAATTTAACAATCGATAAGAAATGGACAAGTCTCCAGAAACATACAGTTTACCCAAACTGAGCCAAGAAAAACTGCATTACCTAAATAGACCTATCAACCATAAAGAAATTGAAGCAATCATCCAAAATCTCCCCAAAGGCAAAAGCCCTGGACCAGATGGTCTCCCCAAAGAGTTTCATCAAGCATTCCAAGAATTAATGTATATCCTCCCCAGACTCTTCCAAAATATCGAAGAGGAGACAATACTCCCAAACTTATTTAAAGAGGCCAAAATTACCTAATACCAAAACATGGTTAAGTATAACACACACAAAAAAAGAAAACTATAGACTAATATCTCTGATGAACACAGATGTAAAAGTCCTAAATAAAATTTTAGGAAACAGAATACAAAAATGCATTATTAAAATTATGCATTGCAACCAATTGGAATTCATCCCAGAGGTACAAGAGTGGTTCAACATGAGAAAATCAATCTATGTAATACACCAGATAAGCAAAATAAAAGATAAAAATGATATGATGATATCAATTTATGCAGAAAAAGCATTTCACAAAATATAGCACCTCTTTATGATCAAAACACTGAAAAAATAAGAATTGAAGGAAAGTACCTCAACAAAATAAGAGCCATATATAAAAAACAACTTAGTTAATTTCATATTGAACTGGGAAAGTTTGCAGCCTAGTCTCCAAAAATCAGGAACAAGATAGAGACGTCCCCTGTCACCACTGCTATTCAGTATAGTACTGAAAGTTCTAGCCAGAATAATCAGCTAAGAAAAAGGAATAAAAGATATCAAAATTGAGAGATAATAAGTCAAACTGTCACTCTTTGAAGATGACATGATCCTTTATATAGAAAATTCTAAAGACCACACCAAAAAACTATTAGAAACAATAAACAAATACAGTAAATTTGCAGGATATAAAATCAATGTACAAAAGTCAATTGTGTTTTTAAATGACAACAGTGATACTTCAGGGAAGGATATGAGAAAATCAATGTCTTTTGCAATAACAACAAAACGAATAACATACCTAGAAATAAACTTAACAAAGAATGTGAAGGACTTATACACAGAAAATTATAAGACACTATTAAAAGAAATTGAAGAAGACACAAAGAAATGGAAAGATATTCTGTGTTCATGGATTGGAAGAATCAACATAGGTAAAAGAGTCATGTTACCCAAAGCAATGTACACATTTAACACAAATAGATTTTTAAAAATTATCATATTCTTATGAAACCATCAGCCCTCAAATCACAACAACAATCCTACAAAAAAATTAAGCAGGAGACATCATGCTCCTCAACTTTAATCTGTACTACAAAGCCTCAATAATAAAAACAGTTCAAATTGGCAGAAAAACAGACACCTAGACCAATGGAAAACAATAAAAAACCCAGAAATAAACCCACAAATATATACACAGATAATTTTTGACAGGGGACCAAAAAATATACAGTGGGTAAAAGAAAGCCTCTCTAGTATATGGTGCAGGAAAAATTGGAAAACCAAATGCAAAAGAATGAATAAGGACTGCCAATTGGCACCATATACAAAAATTAACTCTAAATGAATCAAAGACATAAGACATTCTCTACATAAGAAGCAAAACAATAAGCCATATAGAACAAAACAGCAGTACTTGGGTTCAGAGGACTTTATGAACTTGACCTTGAAGGCAAGGGAAGTAAAAGCAAAGATAAATGAATGGGACTATATGAATCTAAAAAGCTTCTGCACAGGAAAATAAACCATCAACAAAGCAAAGAGACAATCAACAGAATGGAAGAAAATATTTGCAAACACTGCCTCTGATAAGGGGCTAATGTCTAAAACATATAAAGAACTTGTATAACTCAACAACAACAAAAGAAAATGATCCAACTAAAAAATGGGTAGAGGACCTGAATAGACACTTCTACCATAAAGACATATAAATGGCCAATAAATATATGAAAAAAATGCTTAACCTCACAAGCTATTAGAAAAATGCAAATCAAAACCCACAATGAGATACTACATCACACCTATCAGAGTGGCTATAATCAACAAGACAAGGAACAAGTGCTGGAGAGGCTGTAGACAAAAAAGGAACCCTCATACACTATTGATGTTAATGAAGATTCGTATAAACCTGTGGAGGACAGTATGGAGGTTCCTGGAAATTTTAAGAATAGAGTTACCATATGACCCTACAATTTTCATTCTGGGTATCTACACCTAAAATTTGAAAATGTTTGTCAGTAAAGATATATGGGGGAAGCCGGGGTAGCTCAGTGGGTTAAGTGCTCACTTTGCAGCGCCAGGGACCGGGGATCGAATCCCGGCCCTGGCCCGTGCGGAACCATATGCTGAACTGGGAGCTCCCCCAGTTCAGTTCTCTCTGTGTGTCTGTATCTCTCTCTCTCTCTCTCTCTCTCTCTCAAAAATAAATAAATAAATAAATAAATATTAAAAAAAAAAAAGATATATGTACCCCAGTGTTCATCACAGCACTCTTCACTGTGGCCATGTCACAGAAACAACCAAAGTGTCTTTTGATAGGTAATTATATAAAGAAGTTGTGGTATATATACACTATGAAATATTACTCAGCTATAAGAAAATATAAAATATTAGCATTTCCAACAACATAGACAGACCTAGAGATTATCATGCTAAGTAAAATAAGTCAGACAGAAAAAAAAAGAACCATATGACTTCACTCATACGTAGAATATAGAACAGAAAGCAACAAAGAAACAAAAACTCATGGACATGATCAATAGTTTATTGGTTACCCAAAGGTAAGAGGGGAACTGGGTCAAGAATGAAAGAGAGGCATTCAAATATATGGTGATGAAAGAATGGACTCTGGGTCATGAACATGTAATGCAACACATAGATGACACATTTTAGAATTGTAATCCAAAAACCTATATAATATATACATATATTTAATATTATATAACATATTATATATTTATTATATATATATTATATATAATTAAAAAGATACATCACTATAGACTATAGCCATGGCACATATTTAACAGATAAAAGATATTATGAACAAATCTATGATAAAAAGCTTATTAAAATAAACATGAATAAGGCTAATTCTTAAAAAAACACAAATTTCCAAAAAAAAAGCTCACATACACACAAAGTTGGAAAGTTGTATCAATATTAAAGACTGAATTTTTAATAAAAATAATTTCCACAATGAGATGCTAAGACCACATTATTTCATCAGATAATTTAACTAAACATTTGAAAAAAATAGCTCCAAACATTTACAAACCCTTCCATAGAAAAAACAAAAAAACAAAGAAGAGACACTCCCAAATTCAGTTTATGTAACCAGCCTACCTTTATACTGAAACAACTGGTAAATAAATTACTAGAAAAAATAATTACAGGCTATCACTTATAAAATAGATATGCAAGGAAGCATTGTAATAAGAAATAATAAAAATAATTGGTTATTAAATAAAGTATAACGTATGGCTTTTCCAAGAATATAGAGTTGATTGAACTTACAAAAATAAATCGATGTAATAATTTCAATTTTTCCACAGAAAAATATTTGAGTAATTTAACACCTATTTCTGAAGAAAAACTGTAGCAAACTAGGTGTAGAAGTGAAAATACTTCATCTAATAGGGCACATAAAAAAAAATATGGGGAAGCCGGGATGGCTCAGTGGGGTAAGTGCTCACTTTGCAGCCCCAGAGACTGAGGATCGAGTCCCAGCCACGGCCCATGTGGACCCATATGCTGAACTGGGGAGTGCCCCCAGTTAAGTTCTCACTGGGGAGAGACCTCGCCCCAGTTCCTGCCCGGTGCAGCCCCACACCCACCTGTGGAATGAAACTATGTGGAAAAACCAATGATGTGCAACTATGGAGACTGTTCTGGGCCCTCCCCCTTATCTCTGTCTCTTTCTGTGTCTCTTTCTCTCTCTCTCTCTCTCTCTCTCTCTCTCTCTCTCTCTCTGTCAAAAACAAGAAAAATAAATTTAAAAAATTGACAGTATACGCAGTCAATAGTTTAGTGATTACCTGAGAAGAAAGTAGGGGGGGGTGAGTGGGAGAGTAGAAGAGATGGAGAAGTAGAGAGGGGGCACCAAATATATGGTGATGGAAAGAAAACAGACTCTGGTTGGTGAGTACATAGTGCAATGCATAGACAATGTAATGTAGAATTGTACACCTGGAACCTATGTAATTTTTACTAACCAATGTCATTCCAATAAATTTAACAATAAAAAAAGATTGAAAAAATGCAGCAGACATCACACTTAATGTTGAAGTATTTCTGTTGGTGACAGTTACAAGTTACAGGTACCCATTATCACCATGATTATCCGGTATTTTACTTCAGGCTCTAGATAGTGTAGTAAAGTAAGAAAAAAGAAAGTATATAAAGACTAAAAAGTAAGTGTTCATAACTCACCAAGAAATACAATCCACCTTGTTTGAAAAACTGAATGAGACCTTTTGGTAGGTTTCTGAGACCCCACCCTCCCTTTATAGCTTAGGTAGGGTGAGAGGTCTGTGACTTCCCAATAAGCAGAAAAAAATGACCCATTTCAGCAGGAAGTAGATATAGAACAAGAGACCTTCAGCCCCTCAATTTCCCATAGATGTTTATGGGGAGCACTACTCTGAAGAGACTGGCAGCTACAATAGCATGATCTTGAGAACCCTCCCAGAGCCTGCACTGCTGAGGTGGTTACCACTTATTCCTAGGAGACCCTATAGACGAAAAAAAGAATTAAAAACATAAGGATGGTTTAAGAGAACTCTGGGACAACAGCAAGTATAACAACATTTGCATCACAAGGTTACCAGATGAAGAAGAGTGAAAACAAGAGATTGAGAGTCTATTTTAAAAAATAATAGCTGAAAACTGTCCTAATCCAGTGGAAGAAATAGACATTTAAGCCCAGGAAGAACAGAGAGTCCCAAACAAGATGAACTCAAACAGGCCCATACAAAAACATGTTACAATTAAAATGGCAAAGGTTAAAAACAAAGAGAGAATTCTAAAAGCAGCAAGAGAAAAGCAACTAATAATTTATAAGTGAGCTCCTACATGATTGTCAGCTGATTTCTGAACAGAAACTTTACAGACCAGAAAAGATTAACACAAAATATGCATCGTGATGAAAAGCAAGCATCTACAAGCAAGACAACCCTACCCACCAAGACAATCATTTAAATTTGAAGGACAGGGAAACCTGGGATGACTCAGCATGTTAAGCATTGGCTTTGTAGCACCAGGAACCGAGGATGGAATCCCGGCCCTGACCTGGGTGGACCCATGTGCTGAACTTGGAGGTGCTTCCTGTGTGGGAGGCCCCCAGTTTGGTTCTCATCCACTGTTCAGACCTTTACTTGAGGGGGTGTGCTCCCCAGGTAGGAGGCCCAAGTCTCAGTTCCCACCCTTTGTGGCCCCCATCTGCGTGGAATGAAACAACGTCAAAAACTGATGATGTACATCTATAGAGACTGCTTTGGGCCTTTCCTTTTCTCTCTGTCTCTCTCTGTGTCTGTCTCTCTCTGTCAAAAACAATAAAATAAATCTTTTTAAAAAATTGAAGAACAGGAGAAGCAGGGCTGGCTCAATGGGTTAAGCACTCATTTTGCAGCTCCGGTGACTGAGGATCAAATCCTGGCCCTGGCCTGTGCAGACCCATATGCTGAACTGGGGAATGCCCCCAGTTTGATTCTCACTGGGTGAGACCTCAGCTCAGTTCCTTCCCTGTGTGGCCCCAAACCCACCTGTGAAATGCAACTATGTGCAAAAACCAATGATGTACAACTATGGAGACTGCTCTGGGCCCTCCCTCTTCTCTCTGTCTCAGTATCTCTCTCTCTCTCTCTCTTGCTCTGTCAAAAAAATAAAATAAATAAATAAAAATAAATACATTTAAAAAAATTGAAGAACAGATAAAGAGTTTCCCAGACATGAAAAAACTAAAGCAATGCATCACCATCAAACCAGTACTGCAAGAAATATTAGAGAAACTTCATTAAGACAAAATATATTAATAATAACAATAATAACAACAACAACAACTTAAATAATAAAATGGCAATAACTACATATCTACCTACATTAGTTTCCATGTAAATGGATTAAATGTTCCAATCAAAAATGTAGGGTGGGACATTACAAAAAAAGGAAACTATAGACCAATATCTCTGATGAACACCAATGCAAAAATTCTATTTATTTATTTATTTTTATTGTTTTTGACAGAGAGAGAGATACAGAGACAGAGAGAGAACTGAACTGGGGTAACTTCCCAGTTCAGCATATGGGTCTGCACGGGCCGGGGCCGGGACTCGATCCCCGATCCCTGGCGCTGCAAAGTGAGCACTTAACCCACTGAGCCATCCCGGCTTCCCCAAACGTTAGGCATGTTTTATTTATTTATTTATCTATTTATTTATTTATTTATTTATTTATTTATTTATTTATTTATATTGTTTTTGACAGAGAGAGAGAGAGAGAGAGAGAGAGAGAGAGATACAGAGACAGAGAGAGAACTGAACTGGGGGAACTCCCCAGTCCAGCATAAAAATTCTAAACAAAATACTAGCAAATAGACTACAACAATGCATTACAAAGATTATACATCACGGTCAAATGGGATTCCTCCCAGGGGCAGAAGGATAGTTCAACATACCCAAATCAATCAATGTGATACACCATATAAACAAAATAAAAAATAAAAAACATATGATTGTTTCAATTGATGCAGAAAAAGTGTTTCACAAGATCAAACATCCATTTATGATCAAAATACTTAATAAAATGGGTCTAGAATGGAAACATCTCAACATAATAAATGTCATATATGACAAACCATCAGTGAATGTCATACTGAATGGGAAAAAACTGAAACATTTTCTTCTAAAATCACGAATGAGACAGGGATGTCCCTTGTCACCACTGCTATTCAAACTAGTGCTGGAAGTTCTAGCGAGAGCCATTAGGCAGGAAAAAGAAATAAAAGGCATCCAAATTGGAAATGAAGAAGTTAAACTGTCACTTTTTGAGGATGACATGATCCTTTATATAGAAAACCCTAAAGACTTCACCAGAAAATTGTTCAAAATAATACATGAATACAGTAAAGTTGCAGAATACAAAATCAATGTATAAGAATCCACAGCATTTTTATACACAAACAAAACTTCAGAAAAATAAATGGGAAAAACAATACCATTTGTGATCAAAACAAAAGGAATAAAATACTTAGGAATAAACTTAACAAAGAATGTGAATAATTTATACACAGAAAACTATAATACAGTATTAAAAGAAACTGAAGAAGATACAAAGAACTGGAAGGATATTCCATGTTTATGGATTGTAAGAATCAGCATAGTTGAAATTGCTATATTACCCAACACAATACTCAGATTTAGTGCAATTCCCATCAACATCCCACAGACATTCTTTTAAGAAATAGATAAAAAAATATATCAGATTCATATGGAACCACAAAAGACTGTGAATCACCAAAGCAATCCTCCATAAATAAATAAATAAATAAATAAATAAATAAATAAATAAATAAATAAATAAGGCTGGAGGCATCATGCTCCCTGACTTCAGTCTATAAAACAAAGTGTCAATAATCAAAACAGCTTGGTATTGGCAGAGAAACAGACATACAGACCAATGTAATAGAGTGGAAAACCCAGAAATAAACCCACAAATATATGGAGAGATAATATTTGACAAAGGAGCAAAAAATATAGTGGAGAAAAGAAAGCCTTTATAGTAAATGGTGATGGGAAAATTGGAAAACTACATGCAAAGGAATGAGTCTAGACTGTGAACTATCACCATATACCAAAATTAACTCAAAATGGATTAAGGACATCCACATAAGATCTGAACTATGAAGTGCATAGAAGAATACATTGGCACTAAAATTATAGACCTTGGTCTCAAAGAGCACCTTATGAACTTGAACCTGAAGGCAAGGGAGGTAAAAGCAAAAATAAATGAATGGGCTATATCAAACTAAAAAGCTTCTATACAACAAAGGACCCTATCAACTGAGTAAAAAGGAAATCAAATGAATGGGATAAAATATTTGCAAATAATGCCTCTGATAAGGGGCTAATATCTAAAATATATAAACAACTCATACAACTCAACAACAAAAAAACAAATAATCCAATAAAAAATGAGAAGGCCTAAACAGACACTTCTCTCTCCTGAAGACATACAACCAACCAACAGATACAAAAAAAAAAAAAAAA
>PVKE010047370.1:0-11944 GCA_004027555.1 Craseonycteris thonglongyai | reverse complement strand
AAAAAAAAAAAATTAAAAAAAAAATATATTGGCAATCACTAGTAGAACTCTTTATAATCCTCTGTGCCAGTTTTTCAAATGTACTTGCAATTGGGGAATATACAGCCAGACCTCACATAATGATGTTTCAGTCAATGACAAACCACATATACAAAGGTGGTCCCATAGATAATAATGAAGCTTAAAAATTCCTATCTCCTAGTGACATATTAACTAGACTAAAGTTGTAACACAATGCATTCCTCATGTGTTTGTGGTGATGCTGGTATACACAAACCAACTATACTGACATTTGTATAAAAATATAGTGTATACATTTATGTACAGCACAAAATACTTAATGATGATAATAACCATGTTACTGGTTTATGTAGTTACTAGCATATGCGTTTTTTTTTCTATTTTAGTGTGTAGTCTTTCTGTTTATAAAAACAAGTTTGTTGTAAGTCAGTCTGCATGTTTTACAGGCAGCAGCCTCATATATCTCATGTTCACTGCATCTCTTGGCTGCATAATTTTTCACTCGTGCTTGATTTAATCTCATGTTGTTTTTGCAGGTTTGTAGCCTAGAAGCGATAAATGAGATCATCAAATCTAGGTGTGTGGTAGGATATACTTTCTAGATTTGTGTAAGTGCACTCTGTGATGTTCAAACAGCAATGAAATCACCTACAGTTGCATTTCACAAAATGTTTCACTGTTGTTAAGCAGAGCATGACCGTAATTGGACAATGATTACCCTCACTGAAGAGGGAATTAATGGGAAGAGCTATTTTCAAAGAGCTCACACGACTAAATTTCTTCTTTACTACATTTCTTGGTAGTCTTGAAAGAAAATGTGTTTGCAGAGTGTCTAGAGAACTTTTCTTTCATTGTTGTTGTTCCTTTTTTTTTAATATAAAATATTGCACTGTGGTTCAATGTTTTATAGTGATTATTCAGGCATAGCTATAAGAATGCAGAAAACACCGCTCCATCTAAAATTGCAAGCTGTCAATTATAAACTTTGTAGACCACCTCTGTTTGAACACAGGCTCCTAGTTCACAGTGTGAGTTCACTCATTTTCTAAATGGTTATATGGTTCTCTTTGGTTTGTTTTTGTTTGTTTTGTTTTTTTTATTCTTTTATTTTTGACAGAGAGAGACAGAGATACAGAGACAGAGAGAGAACTGAACTGGGGGCACTCCCCAGTTCAGCATATGGTTCCGCACGGGCCAGGGCCGGGATTCGATCCTGGGTCCCCGGCGCTGCAAAGTAAGCGCTTAACCCACTGAGCCATCCCGGCTTCCCCAACACTCATTTTCTATACAACCGTGCCTAGAGATTTGTGGGTTTTCCTAAGTAGATCCAATTTATATGAGTAAGAAATTTCTGTTGTGTTTAACGTACTCTTTTATTGTTTTATTTTCTTTATTCAGCTGTCCTAATTCAGATTCAGCTAGCTATCAGGAATAGACCATGTTAATGGGGGAAGTAACACTTGATTGAGTCTTGACTTAGACCTTTAGCCAGATGGAGCTTGAGTTTAGGAGAAGGAAGGTTGTTGTAAAACTAAAGGTGTATTTTAGGGAGAATTAACACTATGTTCATATGTAGCACAAGTATACACAGACTTAAATCATGAAGGCTTGCTAAGGTGACCTCCTCAAAGGGGTTGTGGTGGGAGTCTCTACTCTCCCCTCATTTTCATCCTATACCATGCCCCAAGGAGGTAGCCTCCATGAACTGGATCAACAAGAAGCTCCTCTGCCTTCTGGCTTCTGGTTCGAGTTAGTCAATGGAAGCACCAGCAGAGTATCAGAATAAAGAGAGGGTGTTTAAGGTCTTTATTCCCTCAGCTTTATTTCTGCAGAGCTACTCAAGGCTGGCTGCATTCATCTACCAACGGTCATGGCTCCTGTCACGTGGCCCTTTCTCTTTGGGTTCCAGAGACTGCTTTATTTCTTTTTATTCCTTTAAAGCAAGGGGTAGCAGCAGCATTCTTACATTTTCCCTACATCTGACTGATACTTTTGAAAATAGTCCCTATATTGAACACTCCTCAAATGAATTCAATTTCAAAATGCTTTGTGTTTTCTGATGGGACCTTGACCAATAAAAACTTTTACCTTTTTTTTTTGCTAATTTAGAGCACTTATTAAAAAACAATAGAAATAAACTACTTGGTGAAACTACTTATGTCTCAAAATAACCTGAAGGGATTTTGTGCACATAGCAAGAATTTTTTGAAAATGATTGAAATCATTACAGGAAAATTGTAAGAAAACTTATCTTCTGTGTTCTGATTCCTAGTGTATGCCTGGGTCCAAATGCAAGCTGTCTGTGACAAAGTGTCACTTTGCCATGTTGGAAGACTTAGTGTTAAATCTTGCTAATGATATTGTTCAGTTTCTTTCAAGATTAAGTGTTAACCAAGTGATTTCTACAGAGACTTTGCATCTCTCACTCTCTCCTAACTCATGTGTGTTCTGCAAATAGCTTGCTGTGTAACTACTTTCCTTGTTAACCCTGAAATGGCTTTCTTCTCTTTGCTGAGAACTGGTGCTATATTTCTATTTCGCCTCTTCTATCATATTGCTGAAGAGAAGAAAAGGGTTTTGTTTTATTTTAGGAAAAGTCATTCTATTCTTGCAATAAGAGGTGAAAACAGATTTTCTATTGCTCAGCAGTCCACAATTCTCATGGCTACCATCTGGGGGCTCCATCCACTGACAGTAGAAGCAGAGGTAGCTTGGGTTATATTAATGCATGCAAAGTGGTACTGAGGCAAGATAGAGGACATCAGTGTCAAAGAAATATACTGGATGCATGTAGCTGAAGATTAATATGGGCATAAGGAGTCATACAAGATGAAGATGGAGAAGTAGGAAGGTACTTTTGGGAACATTCCTGACTTATACTTTATTTTCTACCTAGGTCAAGCTGCAGAGATCTAAGTCAGGAAAATGTTCTTGATGGATAGCAGAAGGATCACACATTTACAGGATGTCCATGTATAGCAATACACTAAACCAAAAGATCAACAAGAATTCAAGTAGTTATCAGAATATTGAGAATCTACTACATGCAAGAAATGATAAGGAAATGTATCCACTTGACTTGTTCTGCCATTGTATAGTTTCTCTTTTAATCCTTAAAACCACTGGAAATTTCTTTCCTCTATCAATAAATATTGGTTTTATTTCTCCAAACTTTCATTTCAAATTATTTTGATAAAATATTGTGGGGTTTTTTGTTTTGTTTTGTTTTTGTTTTTAACAAATTGAGACTAAAAGTTCTATTTCCCATTCTGCTCTTCTCATTTTGTCAGCCAGCTTTTATTGTGGTCATAGGATGGATATAGCAGCACCCAACAGTATCAACATAAACAGCAATATCCAGAGGCAAAAGGAAAGGAGAACAAAACAAATCCTCATGTGTCCTTTTTAGATATAGGAAATATTTTCAGAATCCTCAGCCCTTTCATCCTCATGCTCATAGACCTAAATTAGGTCACATTTTATCCATAATCCATCATTGTCAATAGGAAATGAAATTACTAAAATTGGCTTAATTGATCCATAATTATCCAATAAACATAATTTGGTTATCAAGATTTCTACCTTGGGACAGGGGTCAGGTTTTTCTTAAGTATTTCTTTATTTATAGTAATATTGACAACTGGGGTTTAAGGGGAGAATTCCATTATTAGGAAAAGGGAAATAGTTATTAAGTAGATAATCAACAAAGCTTGTGAGAGTGACTGAAATATCTAAGACTACGAAAATGCAAGAGACTTTACCTGAAAAAAGAAAACACTAACAGTAGTGGCAAGATTTTAGATAATATCTTGGTAAAGAGAAGAAAATTTTCCTGGATACTAGTTTTACTCATTTTCTGGAGTTCTTCTTTAAGTAGCATTGTACTTTTTTGTGGTAAGAGAAAAAAAGAAAAGAAAAAAAAAGATTGTGGCTAGGAATTATTTATGTACTGCATCAAGGAAGAATTGAATTTATTTTTATTAAATTTCTTGTTCTAAAAGATACTCTGTAACTCATCTAACTATGGGTCAAAGTATAATCCAATTTTCCCACTGAGCTCATTGACAAATTCTTATCTTAACAAGATTAAGACTTGACAGCAGAACTTCTTTGATGTTTTCAAAGGCAATAGCTTTTTACTGATTTTCTTGCACAAATGACCATTGCTTGTCTTGTTACCATTTGTTCTTTAAAAATCATTATCATCCTTATATTCTCAGTCTTTTTTCTTTTTAAAGGCAATAGTGCTTTCTTTCTATTTGACCTGTAGCTGATTAAAAAGCCAAGATGGTTGTCCCATAGAATATGTGAAAGTATTCTGAAGCATCTCTGAATACTGTACGTATTATAAGGAAATGGGTAATGTAGGGCAGTCCTAACATTAAAACCATGAATCCTAAGTCTAATGTAAGTAAAGTATAATATAAGTATAGGAAGTATAAAAAGATTATATATGTGAGTATGAACTTACACTTTCATCTCTATTTTGTAAAAGCTGACTTCCTTCATTTATCTTTCAATGAGTGACATATGGGAAGACTGACCTTCTCAAAGGCGTTCCCAAAAGCCTTTTTGGTATGTGTGAATATCAGACAGTTTATAGATCCATCTCCAAATAATGGAGCCTGGGTTCTCTAGAGAGCTGGCCTAGTTCTGAAAAGAAAGCTTAAAGTAGCATGTCTGCTTATGAGAGAGGTTATCTAATATTAGCTTCTGCATGATGGAAGACGAAATGCCCTCGCTGTTGATCACTGCATAACAGACTGATCTATGACACAGACAGGATATTGAATTAGTGATAGTTGTTTGTTTTTAATAAATACAAAATTGCCTTTCATCTATATAATCAAATTTTGGGTTCTTCTGATTATTCTTTTCAATTTTTCCAGAAAATCCTGATATTCAAATCTTCTGATTTTATTAGAAGTTAAAAAAAATGTGAATGATTGTGCACTTTGTAATTATTTTTTTATTTTTTTATTTTTTTTTATCTTTTCACATTTATAGAGAGAAATTATCTTTTTGTCTCCAGTGCATATTTATTTCTATTTTACTTTTTGACAGATAGAGAGAGAGACAGAGACAGAGACAGTTAGAGAACCGAACTGTGGGAACTCCCCAGTTCAGCACGTGGGTCCTGCCTGGGCCGGAGCCGGGATTCGATCCTCGGTCCTCATGGCCTCAAAGCGAGCGCTCAACCCGCTGAGCCGTCTCGGCTTTCCCCTGTAATTATTTTAATGTCAGTAGGTGGTAAAAATATGCTAGATATACAAAATATAAGAAAATATAAGGAAATGTCTTTGTTCCTAACCAGAAACAATAATCCTGCCTAAAATAAAATTTGAAAAATAATAAGACAAAAAATAACTATGGCCTGAAAAGTTGTTCTAGTCTGTTGGCTGGGACCTGAAGAAGAAAATCAGTGGGAAGATTATAGGGATTTGGTTAAATTTATGCATCTAAGTTAGACTGCTTGGGTTCAAATTCCAGCTCCACAATTGTTTGGCTGTGTGATACTGAAATTTCTTTACAGTCTCTGTACTTTGGTATCCTTATCTTCAAATAGTAATGATGACAATAATAACAGAATTGAATTGTCACTATTAAATTAGTTAGTATAAAGTACTTTATGTGCACATAGCTTAGTGTTAGGTATTATTGACATCATCTCACTTCTTCCCTTCAAGTCTAAGAATTTTCTTTCAACTTAGAGTTTATCATTTCTAACAGAGTTAGAAGCATTCTGATTCAGAAAGTGCTTTACATTTCCTGCACGATACAGCCATACACTTATTGTTTTATAGGAAACAGAAAGCAGTGGATTCGCCTCATTGTATCAATAAGTTTTATTAAGGTCCTAGGATGAGACAGACCCTGTACTAGACAGTAAGAAGAAATGTGAGGGAAGACACAAAGGAAAGGAAATAAGCACTTTGCATGAAGAATTTACTTTGTAGTTTGACCAATAAAATCATTATACACAAAAATAGTAGGTGATAAATAATAATTATAATCTACACATTATGCATATCTCTAATATTGACCTCCCCCATGATTTAATAATTATCTGTTGGTATCTGTTTCCCCTGAGATTAAAAGTTCTTTGAGGGCAGCTATGTGGTCCTGCTTGTCAGAGATCTAAGTGTAGATCCATGTACTCCGTAATATAAAATGAAAAGATTAACTTAAAATATAGATTAGTAGTATTCTGGGGATGCCAGATAGCTCAGCAGGTTGAGTGCTGGCCTCAGAGCCCTAGGGTCTGAGAATCGAATCCTGGCACTGGCCCATGCAGACCCATATGTTAAACTGAGGTGTGCTTCCCATGTGGAGGCCTGAAGTTGGGTTCCCGCCAGGGCGAGCTTCCCATATGGGAGGCCCCAGCCTGGTTCCTGCCCAGCACGGCCCTACGTCCACCTGTGTAAAATGAAGATAGGTCAAAAACTGATGACGTACAACTATGGAGACTGCCCTGGGCCCTCCCCCTTTCTCTCTGTCTCTGTCTGTCTGTCTGTCTGTATCTCTCTCTCTTTCTCTGTCAAAAACAATAAAATAAAGCCTTTATAGAAAATCTAAATTAGTAGTATTCTAAGGTGTTGTGTTTTGTTTTTGTTTTTGTTTTGTTTTTTTTCATTTTTAAATAGGACAGAAATATACTTCAAAATAAATATTATGAATTAAAAATAGATAAGTGGTCACAAACAGCTTAGGAATTATAGAGACTACCTGGATGAATCGATGTTTTAGTTTAGTCCTGAAGAATGAATGGGAGTTACTCAAGAGAAGAGTGAAAAAAATGAGAGAAGATCGTTCCAGATGTTAAAAAGAACATAAGATGGAAACCTATTTATTCTGGTAGAATTCAAGAGTGTGGAGTGGGAAGAAATGAGGCTTAAGAAAGTAAGCATTGCCAGATCATAAAGTTCTACTGAAATCTTGTTCAAAATTTTGAACTTTGTTTTTAGGGTAGTGCGTGTCCATTAAAAATTCTAAGAAAGTGAAAGCAAACTTGTTCTTTACAAATATTACTCTGGCTATATTGGGGAGAAGTAAGATGAGAGGAACAGCGATAAGGCAAGGATATCTCTTAGGAGACTGTTGCAGTAATTTTAGTAAGAAAACATTGTCATTTAAGCCAAGAAATAAAATAAAACCCCTCATTCCCTGATTCCCTTGCCTCTTTTCCACTCATCCATAGTGCAAATACCACAGCCCTGGTTAAATCTAATTCTTTGTCAACTCTGTACCTGTACCCAAGAAGTTAAATGTGACTGGGGATGAATATACAACTAAGCTGACTGGTCTCATTTCAAATTTATGAAAATAGCTGACATTGGGCCCTTCAAATGCTGCCCAGGCATCGTATTCTTCATCTTCCATGTCCATTTATTCTCCAATAGTCCTAAAAAATTCTTATTTCACTCCCGCCTCTCTTCAAACTCTCAATATTTTCTCCCCTATTCTCATTCTCAGTTTATGAGCTTTCTTCTTACTCCACCAAGAAATGAAAAAAGTCAGAGATTTTCCACCACTGCAGCTAATCACTTACTAAAAGATGGTCCCTGCCACCATTTTTTTTCATTCAGTCACTACAGGTGAGTTTTCCACACTCCTATCCACAGCCAGTCTTCACTAGATCCCTGGTCTTCTCACTCCTTTTAGAACATCACTTCAGCAATTCTCCCCTCTGTCACTAATGTTTTTTATTCTTACCCAATCATTATCCTCATTCTAACATAGTGTTATTTCTCTCATCTTAGGAAAATCTTCTCATAATTCCACTTTCTTTGCCAACTACATTGATTTCTTTGCCTTCTTTTGTAGCAAATTCCTTGAAAGAGTTGTCTAATCTTATTTTTTTCTAATTTCTCTCCTCGCTTTTCCTAAATCCTCTCGTCAAATTTTGATTCCACCACTCCACAAAAATCATTGTTATCAATGTCATTGATGACCTCCTTTTTGCTCCCATTGGTCTTGCCCTTTTATAGTCTATCAGTAATATTAAACTCAGTTAATCATCCTCTACTTCCTGGGGGGGGGGGGATTGGGGATAATAACTTGGCCTTCAGAATAACCATTCTATTGATTTTTACCCTACTTCATTTGATTTCTCCTTCTTAGTATCCTTGTTTTCAGTCTCTGTCTCTCAACATCTTAATATAAAAGTGCAATAATGCTCAAATTCTGGGCCTCCTGTCTTCTCTATCTATACTCCCTTTGTGATTGTATCTTTTTTGTTTGTTTTAATTGTTAAAATTTATTAGGGTTACATTAGATAGTAAAAATTACATAGGTTCCAGGTGTACAACTTTACAGTTTAATGGTTACCTGGGGGGAGGCGGAGGGAGGGAGAGCTAAATATTTGTGATTGCATCTTACCTTATGAGTTGAATACCCTCCATATCCACACAACTCCAAAATGTACTGTTCCAGCCCAATCTTCTCTTAAGAATTTAATGTCTGAAGTCACTCAGAATATCTTATCAACTGCCACAGTAATTAATTTAGGGATGAACATGTAAGCTAGTTTAATAAGAGGAGCTTTGGTACCTGTTCTGGGAATTCTGGTGCACTAATTCACATGTTCTACCCTGCGCATAAGGCTCACTCTATGCCTGGGTTTGGAGGCAAGATAAAAGGGAACCAAATCCTAGAGCTGGATCCTGATGTCCTTGATTGAGTCCTAGATGAAGTCACATTTCAGCCACTCCTGCTTTTGGAACACTCAATTCCATGATGATAAAATTCCCTTTTTTGAGATGGAATTTCTTTTGCTTGAAAATATATGCATCCTATCTGATACATAGCAGATATTATCTTCACTTTATAAAAGAGAAAAAACCATGCTAAGATGCCTACATTATTTTCCTGAAGTAATTCACCTAGTAAGCAGTAGTGTCTGGCTACGATCCAGATAATCAAACTTTAGACTTCACGTTCACAGTTACAACCCCACGTGAGTGGGAGTTCGGGAATATTGGAATTCAACACTCTATGTGATGTGTCCCTCAAAGTGTATCTGCCTGTGCGTGTGTATACATGCACATGTGCTCACACACTTATACCCTCTCACTCTCACTACTATATTAGAAAATTAGACAGATGGTCCTATTTCCTAAGAAAATTCCAAAGAGCTGATTCTCATTGATTATTTAGCCCACTTTTTATTGAAATATCCTGGTAACAAACTCAACTTTACTCTTTGGTCTGTGCCCTCAACATTACTTTTATTCTTCACAAAAGAATGGACACAGTAGTCTCACCTGTGAATTTTGGTTTTTATATTTTCAGATTTGAAAATAATAACCAAGTATCTGGTTTCATAATATCTAAATTTTATGAGATAGATTTATCTTCCTATCACAGCAATGAGGCTCTTACAAATTAAGAAGTCACTGAACTGAGCACAGGAGGGGGAATCCGGGACACCTGGGTTCAGGCCTCAATTCTTTCTTCCCAGTGTGACATCAGACAAGTTATTCAGGACATTGGAGTCCTTTACTCCTCTGTAAAATGTGAATCACAAACATCTATCTTACAGGACTGTGGTGATGATTAAACGATACAAGAACAACAACAAATAAAACTGACATTTAATGGATGCTGGACAAATCATAGCATCTTTTTCTCTTTCATTTTTCAAAATTCTATTGGCATATAAATCTCAATATTAGTAATAAAGATTTTTAATCATCACTTCATAGCTCATTTGTTTCAATAAATGTTGATTTCAACAATTGTGTATGGTACGTCACAAGATGTACTCCCCCCCCCACACACACACACACACACCCCACACCCCCAGTCCTTTTTAATAAGATATTAGCCCTGTTGACAGGAAGTGTTGGAGTGTACTGATGATGAGCCTCAGGAGTGTCCTGGGCAGAGAGATAAGTCAGTCCAGAAAGATCCAGAAACAACACAAGAACGGGATAGCAAAACCCCCTCTACTGGCAATATGTGGATGTATGCTGCCCATTCTGTAGCTAAAAAAAAAAAAAAAAAAAAAAAAAAAAATCCACTTCAATCCTTGCACTAGAGAAAATTCAATTTGACATTTGTTTAGTATCCTAAGTAGTGAATGGGAAACTTATTGCATCTGCTATCTTATCTCAGAATAGGAGTATTTTTCCTTTAGAATTCTCAGAAGGAAGCGATTCTTTGATAATTGAACTCCCTGTGGTGTTGGTCAAGTGGAAACAGTGCACAGAGGCTTCAAAGAAACGAAAGCTGCAAGCACAGAAGTGAAGCTTTTCTGGCAGTGATGAGAACAGGCATCTCTGTGACCCTCTAAGTAATAAAAGCCAATCGTTTAGAGAGAGCCCAGGCAGAGAGTAAAGGAGAAAAGAAGGCAGAGTATAGTGTGAACAGAACTTTTGCTACCACTCAAGGATCTTCATAAAAATTGTTCTTATCTTTTTCAGTACAATACTTTTGTTCAAAAGAAATATTACATAAATCCAAAGTTAGAAGCAAGTGGAATTGAATAATATAGTCAAACAAACAAACAAAATTCTTCAATATAAAATAACTGCTTCAACCCAGCAAAAATAAGAGTGCTATTAGGAAAGTAAATGAAGGTAGAAAGTAGAAGTTCTCTGCAGAAGGACTGAACTTTGGTGAAAACAAAATAGAGTTTCACTGACCAAATTCCTACTAAAATAATAACATAAACAAACGGGTTTGTGGAGAGGGTTTTTTTGCATCTTTGCCTATTTCTCCTGATAACCAAAATTAACCTGTGTTGTTTTTCAAACAGAAATCAGTGGTGCAATTTTAATTCTTTCTATTACAGAAAAGAAAACAAGATACACTGTATTTTATTTTCTAATTCTTGGGTTTTATGTATTTTTTAATTACATTTATTGAGGTAACCTTGATTAATAACATTATATAAATATCAGGTGTGCAACTTTATAATGTGACATCTGTATACTCCATTGTATGCTCACCCAGTCTAGTTTTCTTCATTCACTATTTGATACTCTTTACTCTCCTCATCCTCTTCCACCTGCTTTCCCCTCTAGTAAACACTATTCTATTATCTGCATCTCTAGGTCTGTTTTCTTTGCTCATCAGTTATCTTTTGTTTTATATCCCACATATAAGCGAAATTATATGGTTCTTGTCCTTTTCCATCTGATTTATTGTCTTATTCTTGGTATTTAGCCCAAAAATAATTGAAAAATGCTTATTTGTAAAGATACATACACCCCTAGTTCATTGCAGCATTATTCACAATATACAAGACATGGGAACAACCTATATGTGTCTGGCAGATGGTGGAATAAAGATGTGGTTCATATATACAACAAAATATTACTTGGCCGTAAAAAAATAAAGAAATACTTTCTAATTCTTCACATGATAATGGCGAGAATGGGAAAATAGGGGATGGGAATGAAGTGCAAACAGGGATTTGCTGCTGCCAAATGTAATCAGTGCTTGGATTCTTAGCCCAAATGTGAAGTTAGGGGAATGTAAGTATAAAATTTCAGGAAAGAGTCAAGATATCAAGGTGAAGAAAAGAAAATTGAATTTCAAAATTAAAAAAAGAAAAAGGCGTCCACCGAGTGCTGGAATGGAACAAGAGTTGCCCAGAAGAGAGATAAGATTTTCTTCTGATGAATGGGGTAAAAAAAAACTGAGCCAAATCTCAATGGTTTTGTCTGCCTGATGTTATAAATATATTTCATGAAGTTGCTGCTGTTAGGTTTTTCACAAATAAAGCATTCATCCATGGTGCCAAAACATTAACCTTGCTTGCATTTTATTTTACATGGGGCACTCTAAATATTAGTAGGACTATTCTATCAGAAAGAAAATGTTACTTTTATGGATTTACTTACATTTCCTCCTCTGTTTACATTCTCCTTATTTTAGTGAAGAAATAAGAGATGTGTCTCCACCCCTGCCATGTAAC
>PVKE010047369.1:0-11946 GCA_004027555.1 Craseonycteris thonglongyai | reverse complement strand
GGGTATGTCTGTAATGTAAGAGATCCCTGAGATGATTTATAGTACTCTCATACGTTATAATTAATATCAATGGAAACTACAGCGATCTATTGTAGTAAAGGCAAGACTGCTAGCTCAGACACTTCAAAAATAAAGAACAGGATCGCCTTACCAGTAAGAAACAACAACCAAAAGAGTTGTCATTAATTGCTGAGGGTAAAATGGCCAGTGTGTGTGTGTTTGGGGGTGGGGGGGCGGGGATTATGCATACCAGATCCACTGCAAAAATTAAGGCTGTAATAATAAATGTATATATTTATTAACCAAATTTTCTTTCTCCCTCTCCCCCATTTTCCTACCATCTAACATAAGATGTGTAATAGTCATTAACTGATATATCAGGATCAACATTACAGGATATCAAAAGAGGAGTTGGTTTCAGAAAAGAAATGAATATCAAGTATGGATAAAAGAAATTTGTACCCTCTCTCGGGGACAGGGATAGTGTGTTTTCAGTTGTACCTGAAATAGTTTCATCGTGTTAGATGAAAGCATGATTTTCCTAAAGTCTTTATTTTAAAGTTCAATTGGTTAAAATAAGTACATACGGGTATCAATGTGACAAGTTATAGACTGTGGTGGCTTTGTACTGTTTTTTTTTACAAAAAAAAATACTCCTTTTTAATGTTATGAGTAATGATTCTTTTAAAGAACATACAAAAGCAAGAGTTTGACTGTTTAGCCAAACTAGAACTACATTTCCCAGAATTCTCCCCTCATATCTCTGGGGGAGGATTGGCCAGTATTTGCACAAGATTTGGAAAGTGAAAGTAGAATCACAGTCATTTTGTTGTTTTCTGAAGGTTGTTGAGATATCAATTGCTATGGCACTTATACATTATCAATGATGTACATTGTCATTGATTGCCTCATTCATTTGGGGCAGCACCTGAACCACACCAACTTTTGATTCTGCCAGATCTTCTCCTCCTATTGCTCTGAGTCCTGCAACAAGAGCATGCACAGCCTATGGCAACAGTTGCCAGCTTCCGCTGCAGGTCGTCTATGGGAAAAAGTGCCACGTGATAAAAGACACTCATAGGTTTCAGTTTATTCTAATGAGTTCATCCTTTCTGGTTCCAATTTTCCATGCTCCTGTACATGTCCAACTCTTTTTGCTACCTCTCAATCTGTTTGACATATATGGTTTCAAAAGTAACCCAGACTCAGAGACACCAGGATAGCATAGATTCTTCCACCAGCTCCCACCATTGCATAAGGTCTACATCTTACAAAAAAATCTCTTGCCCTTTATCACTCTGAATGAACCCTAACAGATACATTATGTTTTCCTGAAAGAAGGAAGGTAATAATCAAATACAAAAAAAAAAAAAAAAATCATATGTATAGAATGAACATGAATTAACCAATCATAAAATTATATGTTCTTACTCCTTTTTTATAGCCTAGAAATAAAATTTTAATCATTTTTGTCATAATATAGCTCATATTAAAACCACATGGCACTCTGGGAGCTTCCAGCCTAAAGAAGAGAGAAAGCTGGGATTAGTTTTAGGTGAAACCAGGACACATTTACTAGGAAGTAAGTATTGTTCGCACCCAGGAAAAGAGCATCAGTCCCAATCAACCAAATATGAATCTCACTTGGAATAAGCATCTGTTGGGCTCATTGAAGGGACTGGTCCAGGATTAGGCAACAACGTCTGCTGGATCTGGCAACACTGGTAATATTATCAGCAGATGCTTTAATTATAGGTTAAGGAGGCCCACCAGATCAGAAATGCAGAAAATATCAAACCCGTTTGTGCCTATTAACTGCAAGACTTCAACAAAAGCCATGTCTTATTTTATCTTTTTATTCTAGAGCTTAGTTCTGTGCTGACAATCTAGTAGATACTTAGTCATATTGTTGAATGAAAAAAATAAATAAACGATCTCCATCAGCCAGGCTAGGTACAGGCAGGAATTGACAATGTTAAAGGTTGCTGGCATAAATACTTGCTATAGAGTAGGGTGACAAAATGTGTTTCTTAACTGATGTAAATGATATTATTTTCTCTTTTTCTATATGTATTTTGCCATACATATATATTTACATATGAATATATATCTATATATAACTTATATATAAATTTTTTATATTTATAAAACTAATAAACATTGGTTAAGATCTCTTCTAGCCCTAGATCTCTATATAAATGTATGTATACATACACATATATAGTAGTATATATGCTATGCACATATATATATGCATATGTATATATCTCTCTATAAATATATAGTATGATTCCATACATACGAGGGCTGTCTGGAAAGTATTTAGCCATGTAACTGTTCTTGTTATCCTGACAATGACTGGATTTTTTCTGGACAGCCCTCATATACATACATACATACATACACACACACACACACACACACACACATACACATTTAGAGTTAGAAGAGACCTTACTGATATTTAGTAACTTAACCCTTCTATAAGATAGATAACAGGAAGTTTTACTTTAACAGGAAATTTTCACCAGTATAATGCAATCTAAACAAAAATTAGAAAATATAAAGATGCACATGAAATAAAGATAATAAATATGAGGAAATTTAGGTATTCAGGTAGGACCCTTTTTTTCTTCCCTTGTCCTGAGTACTAAGAATCAACTTCTGGCTGCCCAGCCCTGATTAGTTTCTAAGCCCACCTCACACTGGAAAGAGAACATATCAGTAGTAAGCACTGAAAGTAGTCTCACTGTTATAAATGGAATCTAAGACATCTGAGGAGTGCTGTTCATATCTGTGCATTCTTTCCTTCCCCACCCCCACTGCATATGCAGCCTTCCATTCAGCCTAGTCCCCACTGTGCTGACATAGTCTTGGATATTTTGCTTTGTGTTCTCTGACTCCAGCTTATCAAGCCTTAACACTCTTGAAAGACTCCCTGAAGGGCTGGTAATGCTCCTCATACCTTCAGTTGCTGATCATTCAACTTCACATGTCCCCTGTCCCCAGGACTTTAATGCTAGTCCCAATCTTCTAAATTAAACTTTCTCAAAGATGGACATTAGGCAGTTTGCCTGTCCACTTAACAATGAATTTCCTGACAGCCCATGCGGTGCCAGCAGCACGGCTTGGCCTGTTTCTTCCCCCAATAGTCTGATTATACACATTCCCCAGCATGAATTCCATCTGAATATGACCTGAGCAGTGACACCCACCAGATGCATTTCAGGAAGTTATGAGAGAACAGTGCCAGGATGAATGAATGGTAACTCTGATTCACCACAGTTCGTGTGCTCTTCTAGTGAAAAAGATTCCATCCCTCAAAGTGAATTTTAATTCAAACACTGTTGCCCTATACCTTACAACTGCCTGTCTGGAAGAAACCTGACTTTATCTTTTTATCCCCAAATGTGTAGTGCACCAGGGTTACAAAGACATCTATAAACGTAAGCATCTTGATGCAGTATTCCCATGACAACTATTCTCAAATATCCGAGTGCCCTCATATGAGTTGCATCAGAAGACTGAGGCAATTGATGTGCCTCAAAAAGAGTCAGACTAACTGAACCTAATATGCCCAAAAGAAGGAAAAGAAATAGGGAGGATGAAGGAAAAAGAGAGCACAGAAATCTGATGACAGAAAGAAAAAAAACAAAAAACTGCTTCAAACCAGTCCTAACATTATCTGGTGACTCTGTCCTACTAAGTCAACATCTGTCTGTTTCAGATGACTAGTAATTAAAAAAGGAAAAATATCTCTCATGCCACAAAGTGCTAAAACTATCAGTTCTCCAGGGCTAAGTATAACTAGAAACATTTTTCCAACTACCCAAAGAGTAGAATATTAAGCCTTATATTTAAAACATGCTACTTCTACAACGTATTTAGATCAGAGTCGAGGAAAAGTGAAATAATGATTTACTCCACAATATCAAAAAAGAAAGAAGAAATCTAGTAGCCTACAGGAGAAAATAGCATCATGTCTTTTTCAGTCAGTAATTGCAAAAAAATAAGCAATCAGTCAAACTAGAAGTGCCTCAGGATATTGTGTGATAAAGACTTCCAGTATTGCAATCAATCACCAGGAAGTCAATACTTGGCTTGCTAAGTTCTATATGGACAACTAAGCATTTCACACGTACCTAATACTAGACCTAGTAAGTATAGATACTGTAATTATTTACATGTCTACATGTCTATATTTCCATCCCAAAACTAACATTTACAAAGATAGAAGATGTGTAATTATTCCTATAGTGTCAGTACTTAGCACAGTGTCTACCAAATAACAAGTACTAGTACGTGTTGATTGAATGAATGAAGTGTCTTAGGAGTGTCCAAACATTTGGCTTCCCTGGGCCACACTGGAAGAAGAAAAATTGTCTTAGACCACACAGAAAATACACTAACACTAATGATGGTTTATGAGCTAAAAAATAAATAAATAAATAAAATCACAAAATATCTCATAATGTTTTAAGAAAATGTAAGAATTTGTGTTGGGCAACATTCAAAGCATCCTGGGTGGCATGCAGCCCATGGGCCACGGGTTGGACCAGCTTGTTAGTTGATATAGCAGATGAAATGTCTAATAAGATATAATCCCAGAGAGTTTTGAACTTGCTTAGAACTGCTGGTTCTATTTTCTTCTTGAGTTGCTAACCTTTCCTCCCCTCTCTCTTCCAAGTCATACTGGTATATAGGCTAAAATACCAAAGGAATGCAAAAATGAGGGCCAAGACCATCAGAAATGTGAACCACGGAAGAGTATAATCCACATTTACAAATAGCAAAGAAGTTCTACTAGATAGGGTACATATAAGATCAGACAGAAATCAAGAGCCCAATCGCAACTTTGTTCTCTTTTCCAGGTAAGGACATCTTGATATTTACCTGCCCAAACTTTCTAATTGCTTTCATCCCTGCATAAATCCCACATTACAACCTCAACCTGGCTTGTTTTCTTGTCTTTTTGTCTTTTTATCCATTTCAACTCTTTTATTTTAATTTTAAAATATTGGAAGATCTAAGCCGTACCAAATGCTTTCAGTTCCCCTCCCACACAGCTTAAAGCTAGAATTTTACAATAAAACACTCCTTCAAAAAATCAAAAAATATATAACAGGTTATGTTTATGAATCAAAATCATTTAATATGAATGGGAAACGGTAGGAATCAAGAGTAGTTTTAGCAGAATATGTTTTAAGATGGTTTTGTGGGGGGAAAAATGAGATGTGAAAATAAGGCAAACAAATTTCCACTTATATTCAAAAGCTTTTATAAGTTCATAGGAAATAATGTTGAAAGATTCACAAACTTTACTTTAACAAATGCTTGCCATAGTAAATAATGACTTTCAAAATCTCAATTTTATAAGTAAAATGTACATAAAAGAACTAAAATGAGTAAAACTTTTTTTTTTAAGGTTGGAATTCATTTCCTTGAAATCCTGGTAGAAAGAGAATATAGATATCATTGATACTTTGTAAGTAAAAAGTACCAAAGGAATTGACTTCTGTTCCAAGTTATAAGAGTAATAAAAACCAGATTTATACACCTGCCTTAAAAAAACAAACAAACAAACAAACCAGATACAAGGTAGTAAATAAAAGTTTTTAGACTCTGGACAACAGGTAAAATCATGAAATTTATTCCCTAAGAGTCAAACTGCTAAACCAAACTAAGAGTCCTATGTTATCCCACTTATGTCTGGAGAGAGTTTACAGTATAATGTGCACAGCCATTGTGGGCTTATGTGGCTGAAAAACTCCATTAATAGTACTGATTGGTTTGAGCCTCCAGCCAGCAAATCGTCCAAGCAGCACAGTCCATTCTAAAACCCATCTGGACACGGAAGCAAATCACTGGCTCCACCCAATGCGGAGCATACCCTCCAGCCCTGCCACCCAGGGTCTCTGGCTAGCTGAAGAGAACGTCCTACAGCCTATCAGGTCAGAGAAGCAAGTAAGTAGCCCCACCCAACTACTTAGAAAGGTTGGAAGACAAAACAACTTTCTCAAGTGCACAGATACTAAGGATATAAGGATCACAAAGAATTAAGTACATGTGACCCCATCAAAGGAACTAATAAAGCTCTAATAACTGACCCTCAATAAATGGAGATCAGAATAATCTTTTTAAAAGAAATTTAGTTAGCTACGGTATATTAAATACAGATTGACAACTAAACAAAATTAGGAAAACCATGCATGAACAACATGAGACGTTCAACAAAGAAAAAGGTACCACTAAAGACCAAACAGATATTCTAGAAGTGAAGAATACAATGACAGAATCAAAGAATTCAATAGAAAACTTCAACAGCAGACTCAACCAAACAGAAGAGTCAAAAAATTCAAAGACAAATCATTTGAAATTTTCCAGAGAAGAACAGAGAAGAAATAAAGAAGGAGATGAAATATCTGTACAATGAAAACAATATGACTGATTTAAAAAAAGTAAAAACAAAAATAAAAGGAAAGATATCTTATAATCATAGATAAGAATTAATATTTTTTAAATATCCATACCACTCAAAGCCATCTACAGAGTCAATTAAATCCATATCAATAGCTTTTTTTTCTCACAGAAATAGAACAAACTATCCTAAAATTTGTGCAGAACCACAAAAGACCTCCAATGGTCAAAGCAATTATGAGAAAGAAGAACAAAGCAGAAGACATCATACTTTCTGATTTCAAACTAAATTACAAAGCTATAGTAACCAAAACAATATGGCACTGGCATAAAAAAGAAGACACTTAGACCATTGTAACAGAATCAAGAGCCTAGAAATAAATCCTTATGTGTACAGTGAACTAATATGTGATAAAGGAGCTGAGAATACTCAATGGTGAAAGTTTAGTCTCTTCGACAAATGATTTTGGAAAAACTGGATTATTACACACAGAAAAATAAAATTAAACCCCTGTATTATACCATAACTAAAAAGTAACTTAAAATTGATTAAAGACTTAAACATAGACCTAAGACTATGAAACTCCTAGAAGAAAACATAGGAAAGAAGCTCCTTGACATTGGTCTTTCATTACATGTACACAATGGCATAGTACTTGGCCACAAGAAAGTACAAAACCCTGCTATTTGCAACAACATGGATAAATCTGGAGGACATTATGCTAAGTCAAATAGAGAGATACAAATACTGCATGATCTCACTACTATGTAGAATCTTAAAAAAGGCAAACTCATTAAAAGAGTTGATGGGTGGTTGCCAAGGGCTTGGGGATGGGGAGATGGGAAGATGTTGATAAAAGGGTACAAATTTCCAGTTATAAGATGAATAAATTCTGAGGATCTAATAATGTACACCATGTAATATAGCTAACAATATTGTTTCATGTACTTGAAAGTTGCTAAGGGAGTAAATCTTAAATGTTCTCACCACACACACAGACACAGACACAGACACACACACACAAAATGGTAATTATGTGAAGTGATGGATGTGTTAACTAACCTAATTGTTGTAATCATTTCACAATCTATATGTCTCAAAACATCATGTTATACACTTAAAATTTTCATGTTATACGTCAATTGTATCTCAATAAAACTGGTGAGAAAAAAAAATGTCCAAGAGTGGAATTTACAAAATAGAATTAGAGTTTACTGAAAAATCTCAATCTATATTCTGTCAAGAAGTCTGGATGGCACACAAGAAATCTTTACTGAGGATGTGCACATGAAGATATTAGGAACTCCTACCTAAAGAGTTCCACACTGTGGCTATCATTCAATTCTTTATTCCTTTAGAAAGTGGGACGAGAAGGTGGGTAGGTGAGACAGTGGTACAGAATCTTGAAAAAGAAAATTCGGAAAACACTAATGTTAGGTCCTAAAACCTTTCACAAACCAGCTTCTTTTCAGATCTTAAAGTACAAGGGCCATCCAAAACAAAAAAATTCAGCCATATATGCCTCTATTTTTCTTATTATATGGCTGGATACTTTCTGGACAGCCCTTGCATTTTAGAAACTTCAGCCTCAGCACAAGAGAAATGCAAGAACTCATTGTGTGCCTAACACACAATGAGTTTCCATAGCCAGTGGAAGCTTTTTCTTCTCCCTGGTATGCTGGTCAATGCCTCTAACTAGATTTCTGCTTTATAGTCCCTACCTGACACTTAAGATCCCTGCTGAACCTAGAGATCTAGCTGCATTTCCAGCAGGGTCAAATATTGCTTAGATTCCCTACCAAGTTGTTGTATAAATGCCTTTCTACAGAAGTCTGGCACCTGCTTCTTAAATTTTTAGTTTCTCCCTAATGCTACTGCAAACATTCTAAATACTTAGAAATCAATGCTTCCATACACTTAATTTAAAGTTTTACCAATACCATATGTCTTATTGTCATATATCTCATGTTAAAACATGCCACCTTAGATGTGTGTGCAAGCCAGAATAACACGTTTACCATGATTCTTTGTTGACTCTATATTGGACAAAGATGGGTCACCTTTGGGGGACAGTTCTATATTCTTATAAATGTCTCTACCCATTTTCTATCTAATCACTCTTTTCTTTTCCTCCCAATGGTCAATATCAAGCATCTAGAAACGTTTGAGTTTAAGATTATTATTATAAGGAATGCTCTATTAATTTCACATTTCTTTTATCCCACATATTCATCAAATAACTCTTGAACTGATATAGTTTTACAAGTACAATTATGATGGGGAAAAGGTTTCTTGTCTATAAAGTAATCATTTCACATCCTAGTTTAAGAAAAAAGAATTCATTACAGAGGGGTCTGGATAACATAATGTGTTGAATAAAATGGTTCCAGAGTTTAGAAATTATAAAACCCAGTCTTACAGTTCAGGGACCCTTTGTAAAGATCTAACCTATACAATGACCTTTTATATTACCACAAAGTCTGGCTCATTATCCTAAACTTGAGGGAAACATTTTCCAAAGCAGGAGGAAAATACATTCCAAAAATAAAGACGTTAGTATACTGATTGAGATCCTTTGCTGCTCACTATAAGACACCCCAAATTACTTTCTGGAGGCAAAGGACTTCTGACAGAACTTGAGTACAGAGTCACTAGTGTTTCATATTATCCAGTGAGTTCTTCCCTCATTATATGGGTAACTGTACATATCAACATAGTTTGTTACATGGAGGTGCTATTGTAATCTAGTGACTTCAATTCATCAACATAACGCTATACATCTTCTCAAGATGATCTACTCAAAGAAAGTCTGCTTGATTGATCATCAACCGGGAGGGAAAGAAAAAAAGAAAAGATCTAGAAAAATCAGTATTTTGACATTTGTGATTTTCAGTTCCCTGACAATATGATGTAACAATAAAGAAGTAGATAAATGATGGGAAACTCTCAACATTGCCATCATCCCTCTGTCCTCCAACTATGATTCTGCTATGCAAGTTTTGACTTGGTTTGGCCACATAGGCATTGGCCATAGATGAACTAAAAATTTCTCTCGCTGCATACATTTCTTCTAAGGACAACCTAGAATTCGTCTCTCAATACTCAATGTTTAGGGTGGACAGAAAATATAGGGGAGAGCTTCAAGTTCTTAAACTCATCCCCAGCCTATATTCATCTCGACTATGGTCATTCGGATGACCCCATTGTTGAATTCCAACACTAGCTTTTTCTAAACCAAACATTTGAAGAGATGGGCACTCTCCCAGGGCTAACACATGTAAACTGTTTGATCCCGGGGCTAAGGCTAGCACAGCAACAGCTCACAGAACAAAAATGTTCTTTGGCATGGTTTTAAGGAAAACTACTTCCCGGCATCAGATAGTGGTTGAACTGGATTTTTTTTAATCCTAAGAATTTGGCTACTTAAGCAATGTCAGAAAGATGGTGACACTGCTCATACCTAAAATGATCACAGTAGAAAGGGAACCATTGTTTCACCATATTTTATTACTTTAACATACCACTTTCTAACTGAAATCGAAAATCATGCTGCAAATTGGAAAAATGAGGATGATGGCACCACCTATAGCTGTTCTGAGTAGCAAGTGAAGCAAAATACACATACGTGTCCCTGCCACTGTAGATAGCATCTAATGTAAGCTTCCTTCCTTTCAAATTAGAAGCTATAGAAACACAGTTCATTTCAATGAATATAGTACTTTTGCCTGATTTCATGCTCTGCTATGCCCACTTGCTCCCTGCTCTGTGTGCTGACCCCCTACTATAAAGTTCTGTCTCTCCCGAGTTCCCAGAGTATCATCAGGTCTATTCTAGTTCATCAACACTGCAGACTCCAATTTATTTAATTAAGCATTAGTCCTAGCCTCCATTGCAAGTCACTATTCCAATTTCTGTATATTCATCTCTTACATATTTGAGGACCATGGTTCTTTCCAATCCCTATCAGGTTCTGCCCCATCACCTTGGGAACTTGAGTTTGCCCTCACTCTCAGTGTTAACCTGGTGTCTAAGGCCTAGCTATTCATGGACTCACACCTCTCCCTTCTGCCCATTTTTCATTGCTTTTATAAAAGTTAAAGAGGAAAAAAGAGACACCTTAAAGAGTTCTGTTGATTCTGGCCCCAAACAAAGGAGACCTGTTGTCTCCATACCCTTATTCAGTCTCAGGAATCTGAGATCCACTCCAATAACCAAGATCTGAGACCAAAGAGAAAAGAGGCCAGATTTGGGACTGGATGAAGATGGTGATAGAGGAAACCAGATGGCTTAAGATACTCTGGAGTCCATTGAGGAAGGGAATTGCACAGATGAAAGGCTTCATCTCTTAAGAGAAGGGTGACCGGTTGATGAGGAGCAGATGGGAGGAGCTGATGAGATCAAGGAACCCTACCAACTCCCCCATTCAAAGTACCTACTGTATGGATTGCCAAAGACAAATCAAGCCAGAAAAAGGAATAGCTCAGGTCACCCTTCTAGACTCCATGTAGAGATGGATTTACCTTGAAGCTGATGAAAATAACTCCCATTTGCACAGCCCTTTCCAAGCCTTGCTTTTTCTATTCCAAGGATGTGGGGAGGAAGCAGCAGTTATAGTTTAAGATCTTTTAGTCATATGTCACAAAACCATTTTCTACTAGTTAGTGGGGTTCATGAGTGTGACTACCAAAGTATATAGTTAAATCCAACACTTCTGAATAAATAATTATATGGACCTTGTGGTAATTAACAAACTCTAAACCAATGTCACTTTAGAGTTCCTGTAATCCTTCTTAAAAAGTACCAAAAGAGCAAAGACAGAGAGAAACAAAGACAAAGATAGAGAGACAGGGAGAGAGGGAAACAGACAGAAACTCAGAGAGAGGAAATGTAACTAGAATGGATTTAAAGTTAATAACCTAAGCCCTACAAGCTATATGACCTACAGCAAGTCTTTTGACTTCTTTAAGCCTCAATTTTAACAATTTCAAAATCAGGTAACAATAATCTCACATATAGCTTGTCATCTAAATATGGCTATTATTACATGTTGGCATTGACCATGTGAAACATTAAACAAAACAGTATTTTCCCCATTATGCTAGCTCACATGAACTGTATACAAGGCCACGCATGTCTAATAGGAAGCCTTAGACATAGACTTCAAGCTGGCCACCATCCAACAAAACTTTGAGCTCTATTAGTAAAGATGAAGGGAGAGTTGACATTAGGTCAGGAGCTAACAGCTTCTGCCTCATATACAAAATGAGAAATAAAAGATAAATAAATCACCTTGTTATTTTTTGGAATAAAAAGAAAACTATTCATAAATCTAATGTTTCTCACTTCATTAAACTGTATGCAAGTGAAATTATATAAGGAGGCATGCAGGAAACATAATGTAGTGGGAAGAAAAAACAAATTTATTCAGGAACATGGATGTCTGATCTATCTATCAATTACTGTGTGATCTTGGATGAGTCACCTAACATCTGACCTATGGTTTTCTTATCGGTAAGATGTGAGTAGAA
>PVKE010047368.1:0-11942 GCA_004027555.1 Craseonycteris thonglongyai | reverse complement strand
GGGGGGAGTGGGCACCAGATATAAGGTGATGGAAGGTGAACTGATACTGATATGTGAATCTAGATTCACATATTGGTGATGTTTAAAACCTTGATATTTGCCTTAGGGAGCTTTCTGGCCTACATTAGTGCAATGACAACTCTATATTCCACTTTGGCACTGAAATCCTAACTGCAGCAACAGTAATCACAGTGGTTTTTTTTGGGGGGGGGTGCATCTGCCGGATGCCAGACATGTGCTCAGAGTGTCTGTGATGCATTTCCTTTCCTCCCGCCAACTTTGTGAAGTAGATGGTGGACTCCACATTTTGCAGAAGAGAAAACTGAGTCCCAGTGAAGCTTGTCAAGGTCTTTCAGTTGGCATTCTTGGTAGGACACCTTTGTCATTTTAGTTACAGCTGCCCTACTGTTTTTTTGTTTTTTTGTTTTTTTGTTTTACTTAGAAAATAGTGACTGTAAGCTCCTTGAGAGCAAGTTTTAATAGATGTCATTTTGTGTGTCCTCTATAGTCTGTGTTCTTGATTGGTGTAATCCCACTTTTCCTGGGTGAGATACTTGCTCAGGAGGTCTGATTGTCCAGGTCAGAAGTTCCCAATCTGGACTGTAGGGGTCTCTGGAAGTGCTTCCTGCTCTTTCTGTTCCTGCCCCTACTGGTGGGGTGCATGCTGATTGGATGGAGTGCATGCTGATTGGATGGCATGTGTGCTGATTGGATGGGGTGCATGCCGAATGGATGGGGTGCATGCTGATTGGATGGCATGCGTGCTGATTGGATGGCGTGCATGCTGATTGGATGGGGTTCATGGAGATGATTTCCTCTCTTCCCAACTTCTGTTTATTTCTAAATGTTCCTGTTTGTCTTCTGTGGGCTGCATTTGTTTTCCCTCTTTACTGCTGCAGTTTACTGCTCTTGGCTGGCTCCTTTGTTTTTATTTTCCAGGCTTGCCTGAAATCATCTTGATTGTGACATCTTGGGATGTTTAAAGCCCTGCCCGTTGTTATTGATGTTTTCCTGCATTTTGCAGAATTCCATTTGGTGACGAGTCTTTTGCAAGACCCTGCTTCTTTCCCTTCCATCATTAAATTTTAATATTTCTCTGTGCCCACTCTTTTATAGAAACTTATGTTTCATTTTATGGATTGTAATAATGGATCTGCAGTGCCCTACCGTTTGACGTCCAATCATATGTTCATGGAGCGGAGGGTGCCTGTAGGTGCCCTTGCTCTTTCTACAAGGCAAGTCTACATCATTTTGGTGCTCTGTACCCTTTTCAGTGGCTCTTGTAAGATGGGCTCTGAACACGCCATCACAGTGTGGGTGACTGTGGGGTCCCCTCTTCATGTTCACCTCTCCTGCCATGACTTCTTGCTCCTCCCTATCCTAGACCAGCAGTTTCAAACGTTTCAAGATACCTTTACAATTCTTAAAAATTAGAGCGGGCCCCAAAGAATTTATAATTATGTGGATTATATCTAACAAGATTTACTGTAGTAGAAATTGAGATTGAAAAGATTAAAAAATATTTATTGAATTAGTTTAAATATAGCAATATTAAACCCATTGCATGATAGCATAAATAACATTTTTAATGGAAAATAACTATTTCCAAAACAAAAGCATTCAATGAGAAGAGTGATACTGTTTTGCTTTTTTCCAGATCTCTTTAATGTCTACCTTAATGGAAGACAGCTAGATTCTCCTAAATACTTTTGTGTTCATTCTGGTGCAGCATGTTTTGTTGGTTGAACTAGGTGAAGGAAATACAGCCTTACACAGATATGTAGTTGGAAAAGGGGTAGTATTTTAATAACCTTTTCAGTTGTGGATAATCTTTCAAACTATGTCAGCATTTGACATGTTATAGTTTCTTAAAGGTTTGTTGTAGCATAGAATCTGAAATCATATCAATGAAATTTTCATACTTTGTTGCCTTAAAATTTGTTGGTCTGTCTTGCACTTTGAAAGTCTCTTGTATGCCTTTTATAACACCACGCGTTAGACATTCAGAAAATACCATATTTGTTAATGTCACTACCAAGTTCATCAGAAGTCTTTAAGTTTTGGGTTGGTCTCAAGCTCACAGTGGCCAATGTAAGCTTTTTAAAATTTTAATTTTTGTTTACAAGCTCAGATTTTTTTCTTTAGCCATGAATACCACCAGTTTTCCTTGAAATAACAAGTTTGTATTATTCATGTTTGAGAAATTGTCTACCAGTACTCAGACGTGGGTAATCATAGTTTTCCTGTCAGTCATGTTTCAAGTAGAAATGGTGTTCCATGAAAAAGAACAGCGGTTTCCTCTCGTCGCTCAGTTGCACAAGTGCTTTTTCTTCCTGACAACCATCACACTTCAGGTTGTAGCACAAGTACTTTATGAGTGCTTCCCGTCTGTCACATGGGACATTAAAAAGATGTGTACTCAAGGGTCGATATTTAATAAAATTAATAATTTTTACTGCTGCTTCAAGGGCATTCTTAGGTCAAGTTGACTTCTTTTAAACTGAACATGTAGCAATGGGGAATAGAGTGACTATGGCTACAGCCAGAGGCCAATGCCTCGATTCCTGCTCCGGCCCCAGCAGTTTTACCCACCACTGCCATTGTATCGTCAGTGCACAGTTTTGACCTTGTAGTGCCCTCAGAGAAGGTCTTGGACCTTGCTGTGAAAACCACAGGATAAGGCCAAACTGTCTTCATTCATCTGCACACTGGACTCTCTTGCCTCTCATCTGCTTGGAATACTCATCTTCACCACCTCTGCTTCATGTGTGTGAGTGTACAAATATGTATGTATCTGTACATATGCATGTATATAAGTGTTTTTGTGTCTGTCACTTCAGTCAGTCCTGGTTTTACTAATCACACGGGTCTTCTGAAAGACTAGACTTTAGCCAGGTTTCATGTTTATGTTGGTACCAAGTTCCATGGCTGTTTACTGATAACTTGGGAGATGCTGGCTGTCTTGGTCATCATTATATGATTATTGCAAGGACTTAATGAATGTTCTTTGAACAAATGAAAAGTTGGGTTAGAATTTTCCAGGGTTCCCTTAGAACGTTGGTTCTGTGTGATGTCGGTAAGCATTACACATGAAAGGGCGTCCATGGTTCACTAGATTTGGGAGTGTTCTAACAGGTTTTTAATTTAAGGATTTCCTTTAATGTGTAATGTGTACTGTGAATCTTTAAGGAGGATGGGAGGCCACAGAATGTGGTATTCCTCAAATTGAATAACATGTGAGCCTTTTCTTGGCATATCTCATAGGTTCCTTGGAATTTTCTTTGGGAAATAATTGTGTGGCCTGGCTTTCCCATCTTTACAGGTGATGAAATTTATTTTCTGTGTTCATTCATGCATTAATTTATACCTCAGCTATTTCATGAGCAAACCTCTTGAGGTTAGAATATGGTAGAGTTAGGTACACAATGGCAGCACATCCCACTCCGCTAAAAAAAAAAGACTTGGAGGAAATGTTAACATACTATTTGTATGGAGTAGATGGTTAAGTGGGAAATTTGAGTTTTCACCAGCTCATTGCTCGAAATTACAAGGGCACGTCAGTGGTGTAATATGCAGGAAGGTGCACGGTGCTAAACCATTTGCTCCTTGCTGTTTCCGTTTTCAGAGCTCGGCCGAGCTGTCTAGGTATTGCTCTCAGTGCTTTGCCAGTGCTGGAATCCCTGTGAGCTCCCTGTGGAGATCAGTAAAGATGTGGGCCATCTGCCCAACTGTGTTGTCTGAGAGAATCGCATGTTGGAGATAGGATCTTTAACATGCGAGCCACCTTCTTCTTAGTACCTGGCACAGAGTAGGTGCTTGTATATGTTGATTGGTTGAATGAAGAAGGAATAAACATGCTTAGAAAAATCTGAGACTAAAGGACAAACCCCACACAGTGGTCTTATCACTCAGTACCCATATTTACTGCACGGTATAGGGTGGGCTGAATAAAACTATGTACCGTATTTTCCCGTGTATAAGATGATACTTTTGTTTAAAATTGTTAGAACAAAGATTGGGGGTCATCTTATACACAGGAGTGACCCGTGTATTGATTTCTTAATGTTGGGTTAGAAAAGTAGGGGGCATCTTATACATGGAAAAATACAGGAACATACTTTTCATGCTTTGTTGCTGTGATTATGCCCATTTTGGAACCAGTGACTCTTCCTTCTCTTCCATGCAAAACGAAGCACAAAACACATGCTACATTCTACTTTGATCTAGTACTGCCCATATATTGGGGGGAAATATTAATAACACTCTTGCTATGAATATATTTAATGAAAGGGCGTGATGTTGATACAGTAAAACTGGCTTTTGATTCTTCTGACTTCCTGGACAGGCGATAGCAGGAGGGTTTGCAACAGAACAGCCTTGGAGTCAGGACTACAGTAAGAAGATGAAGCCATCATTTAATTTGATGTTTCTTTGTGTGAAGTCATCTACCAAGGAAGCAAATGTTTACACAAACCAGCACTTGGTTCTTGGTGTGTGGCCTGCATCACTCACTTTGGGCCAGATGAGCTCTGGGAAGATGTAACAGTCTTCATTGTCGACCCCCCACCGTATGGACAGATGGACAGGAAAACATTGACCAGCTCAGATTAGCCTCTTGTTTCAAAGACTGAAACTTCTTCAAACAGATTATGTTTCTGTGAGAGTCTGAAAACTAGCAGGCTTTCGAGGGGCCCAGGGTTGAGTGGGTTCACTTAGGGAGTGGCAGGCATCTGGGTTGCTGACTCTTTTAGGTGCTTGCTCTGGGATTGAACTAAGAATTCTCAGAGAGTTTTCATCCTCTTGATTTCTAATCTTTGTGATTGAGTTAGAGTCTCAGAAATAAAGATGAATAGCTAATTAAAAAAATTTTTTTTTCTTTGTCAAAGTAATTTACACTAGAAATTTGGAAAAATATCAAAAGGCATAATGCTGAGAATTATCCATAATTCTAGTATTCAGAGACAATCACTTACAAAAACATTTTGTTGTATTTGCATGCATTTTATATGCATAATTTAAGATCATTGTGTATGAATTTTGATTTCTACTTTTCCCATTTAACAAATATGAAAATTTTCTCTTGTATTGTGAGCAGTAAGTATAGCATCGGCTCTTGAATTAGTTTCCCATGGCTGCTGTAAGGCATTGCCACAAACTAGGTGATTTTAAGGCAACAGAAATCGATTCTCTAACAGTTCTGGAGGCCAGGCATTGGAATCAAGATTGAGGCGGGACTGTGTTCCCCTCCGGAAGCTCTAGGAGAGAATCCGTGTCTTTCTCTTCCCAGCTGCTGGTGGCTGCTGACATTCCTTGCATGTCCCCCATTTCTTCAGTGTCTGCCTGTGTTCACATGCCTTTCTTGTGTGTGTGTTTGTGTGTGTGTGTTTGTGTGTGTGAAATCTTCCTCTGCCTGTCTGATAAGGACACTAATGGGGGCATGTAAGGCCCACCCAGATAATCACAGATATCTTATCTTCATCACACTGGCAGCAACCTCTTCTGTATAAGATAACACCAGCAGTGACCTCTTCTATGTAAGATAACATCGACAGCTTCCTCCTTAGGACCTAATGTCTCTGGCTATTGTTCAGCTGTTCATAGGGTTTAATATCATGGACTGTGGAGCCAGACAAGGTGGGCTCAAATCCCAGTGCCAGCTCTTCCTAGTAGAGTGACCTTGGGCAAGTGTCTTAACTTTTGGTGCCTCCATTTTATGACCTATGAAGTGGGATTAATAATGCCTACCTCACTGAGTTGGTATAAGGATTAGGAGAGTTAATATGTGTAAAGTACCTAATAACTTAGGATAGTGCCTGGCCCGTATAAGGATTTGGTGTTATTATTGTAGTTATTTTTATTAAAAATTCTTTGTAAAATGTTATTTTAATGGCTGCATAGAACTTGATGAATCTACCATAATTTATCTAGTCATTTCCTTTCTTGGCTTTAAATTTATTTTCACATTTTTATCTTATATATTACACTGCCATAGATACCTTTGAGCATTCACTTTTGTCCCCATTTCTGATTATTCCCTAATAATCAGAAATGAAGAGTTCTGAAGATGGAATCACAATGTCAAAGGGGGTATACAATTTTAAGCCTCTTAATAAAAGTTTGCCAAATTGCTTATGAGGAAGATTGTGCCTTCTATACTTCTACCAGTAGTTGAACAACGAGAGTGCCTGTTTTACTAAGAATATTTAAAATGGGTGTTAACCATTTTAAATACTCTCACGTGTTTTGGCATGGTTTGCCTTTTAAGGCTGAAGTGTAATATAGCAAAGGGAGTCAACGAGGTAGCTCCTTTAGCAAGGAGAACTTGTGCGAGGCAAGACAACTTCTAATAGGAAATGACATCCTTGCTTTGCCAAGTCTCCACATGTTTTCTCTGTTGTGTTAGGAAGCCTGGATGCTTCCTGAGTGTTCTTCAGGGTAACAGGGAGGGTGCTGGGAGAGATCCTACGTTAGTGGTAAAGCAGTGCTAGCTAGGTGCACAAGGATTTCAATTAAAAGGCTTTGTGTCTGTTCGCAAACTTGCATATTGAAAACTGAGCATTTTGTGGGATGAGGGAGGCACACTTGATTAGAAAATGAACCAGTATAATCACCTCACAACTAAAGCCATGTGGGAGACAGAAATGGGGGGCCAGGAGGGGCAGTTCCCACGCTGCCTGTGGGACAATGTTGGGAACAGCTTTGGGAGAGGCTGAGGGAGCAGTTGGCACCCACTTTTTGCAGCCCTGATTTGTTCCTGCCCACTTGCAGGTCTTGCCCAGCCCCGGCCTCTGGGCTGGAGAGGAAGATCAGGATCCCAGCCGAGTGAAGGGCAGGGTGGTGGTGGTTTTGCTCCGTGGTGAACTCATATGACTGTATGGTGCGTGCACCATGTACATCTGGTCATACGTGTATTTGTCAGTATCCAAAGCAGTTGCAGTGGACTAAGAGGTAGCCCCAACATGTGTCCAAATAATGTGACTTTATTTGGAGAAAGGGTCTTTGCAGATGTAATGATTAAGGTAAGGGTTTTGAGATGAGGTCAACTTAGATGGTCCAGGTGGGTCTTTAATGCCATCACAGGTGTCCTTAAAAGAGAGAGGAAGAAGGAGAGCACACACATACACACACACCAGTGAAGTAGAGGAGTGATGTGGCCACAAACCAAGGAACACCAAGAGCCACCAGGAGCTGGAAAGGCAGGTGCAGATTCTCCCGTAGCATCTGAGGGTTCCTTGATACCAGGCTTCTGGTCCCAGAGCTGTGAAAGAATTCAGTTCTGTGGTGTTACGTCACCCAGCTTGTGGTAATTTGTTATGGCAGCCGCAGGGAACTCATGCCCCAGCGTGTGCTCTGTTTAATAAGACAGTTCCACTGATCATGTGTTTGGCTATGTAGCAACGTCATATGCTATAAAGTTTCTAAGGCTGTCTTAATTTCTGCCCTTATCTTGTCTATGTTGTCCTGAACCAGAAGCAGAGTTAGTGGATGGCACCAGTTTTCAGACTGTCCTTTGAATACCACTGGTCTAGTCCCCCTCTCTTGTTTTATAGATGAGGAAACTGAGGCCCAGAGAGGAAGTGGCAGGAGCTGGTGCACAGGGGCCTCTGCTACTTGGAATGGACAGATCAATGGACGTGGCGCCAGCCTCCTAGGGCCACGTCTGGGGTGAGCAGATGGTAGAGCTGCCTTGTAGCCTGTTCTGAGGGCAGCTGGTGTTCCTGTCACTGTTCTGTATCCTGCTGAGCGAAAGCTGATGCCGGTGAGCCCCTGGGCACTGAGCTGCTTAGGAGGCCCAGATGCCAGGGGAAACTTGTTCAGCCTTTGCCGCAGCTAATGAACCAACAGCAGGCAAAGGGCCTTGTCAGGGTTCAAGGTCACAGCTTCCTGTCAACTTACTTTCCAGCTGACTGCTTCAGTGTTTGTGGTTTGGGTCCCTTTTTCCCTCTGCAGTCCCAATTTTAACTTTCTACATTTTGCAAGTGGTAATTTTGTCTTAGAGAATGTGGGATAAGACTACAATCACCTTGACTCAGGCTGCTTGAATCATCTCCATCTAGTTTAACTTGACATACAGGGGCTCCTAGATAATTTCTTCCCAGCCCTGCCTCCCACCCCTTCCCTTCACACACCTAAATCCCAAATTGCACCCAAATCGTCATTCTGTAGTAGAGAGGGCTTTGAAGAGATTAGATTCTTGAAGCCCTACAGTAGTAGGTGAGTTCATGAGTGACCAACTCAAGAACAAGGGAAACATGTGATACGGGGATAGTGGGCATACATCTTTGAAGAGCTCAGGAAAAAAATGTTCACACTTACTGAAATAGACTATAAAGGCAGCACACACAGTTAGTACCAAGTTAGTACCAATCACTAACATGTGAGCTGAGTCATCTGGTCTACCACACAGCCCAGCTAACCACCAGGTGACTGTGGCCACATAAGTAAACTCTGCAAGACCAGAAGAAAACCTCTCGGCTGAGCCCAACACTAATTGCTGACTCACTAAACCATGAGCACACAAACTATTTATTATTTAAGACAAAAAAAGGCAGCACAATGAATCAAAACTTACCTCTGAGTTATTTTAGTAACGATGGGCATTGTACAGTTAGTCAGTTATTGCTTGCTGTGGGCACTTTTCGGTTTCTCATGTTTGTATTTTCTTTTTTTTTTTTTATAATTTTTTTTTTATATCTTTTTTATATTTATAGAGAGTAATTATTTTATCTTTAGTGCATATTTATTTCTATTTTACTCTTGACAGATAGAGAGAGAGACAGAGACAGAGACAGCTAGAGAACCGAACTGTGGGAACTCCCCAGTTCAGCACGTGGGTCCTGCCTGGGCCGGAGCCGGGATTCGATCCTCGGTCCTCGGGGCTTCAAAGCGAGCGCTCAACCCGCTGAGCCGTCCCGGCTTTCCCTCATGTTTGTATTTTCAATGTAATTCTTATGTATTTGATTTTGTTACAGATAATGCCCATATTAGGAGTCTCTTATCTCCAGTATCTGGCCTTTCATCTAAATAAATAATACCGCTGGGATTTTATGGCTTACTTATTGGATCTAGTCTCTGGATCTCACACATCTCTCTCTTCCTTTTCTCTCAAATATGAGGCTACCATGCAGATGCCAAGGCCACTTTTTTTCATCTTTTATTTTTTTTTTTCCAGGGCTTTGTTTCAGGAGCCTCTTTCCTTCAGCCTGTACTTTTGTTTCTTTTTCTAGACCCAACCCTGGATCTCTTGTTCTTAAATCGGTGATTTTGGGTGGCGAGGAGCAGAAATGCTCTCAGGCCATCTTAAGTTAGTAGAGGGTTTGTTGTGTGAATCTCAAGTATTGCAGGGAACGAAGCTTGTCTAGTCTGCTGGGGACTGAAGCAGGCAGGGCCCTCTAATTTAGTGATGACATGGCCCTGCTTGTCTCTCTCTTGTTTCTCTGGATCAGGGCTCACCACTGCCTGCCTAAATTTGCATGTCTTTATTCTCAAATGAGTGAGTGAAGGATGGCAAGAGACAGCGTGGCCAACAGTGACAAGTGACAAGTATCCATCCCCAAGTCAGTCAGTTGGGGGAGGAGAGCCATGTGACAACTTCTCAGCATGGACTGGGTTGGGGAGGGTGTTTCCCAGAAAGGGGTGTGTGGAGGAGTAGTTCCCCCAAACCTGTTATGCCTCTTCTTGTGATTTCTCAACAGAAATAACTCACATCACCTCTATTGGAAATTGGTTTGCTGAAACTATTGAAACAGTAGCTCTTTTTTAATATATTTTTATTTATTTATTTATTTATTTTTGACAGAGAGAGAGAGAGAGAGAGAGAGAAAGAGAGAAAGAGAGAGAGATACAGAGACAGAGAGAGAACTGAACTGGGGGAGCTCCCAGTTCAGCATATGGGTCCGCACGGGCCGGGGCCGGGATTCGATCCCTGGTCCTCGGCGCTGCAAAGTGAGTGCTTAACCCACTGAGCCATCCCGGCTTCCCCAAAACAGCAGTTCTTGAAGTTGAAGAAAGGTGAGTAGAAGTAAGTTTGTCTCTACTAAAGTACTCTTACGAGGGAAACCCATGTTTGGGAGGGATTACTGTCTCTGTCATTCCTCACACATGTAGTTCTGCATGGAGTGTTTTACCCCTCCTCTCTACCCGGTCATGTTCCTCTTTGTCCTTGAAGGCCTTTCTCAAATGCTGTCTCCCCGGGAGTGAAGCCCCTTTGAGTCCCTCCTGCTGGAAAGGAAGGAATTTCTCCTGTTTTTAAACTCCCACAACACTGTCTCCTTCTTACTGATGTACTGTAGTGGGCTTTCTGATTGATCTTCTCCCGTAGCTGCTCCTTTTCTGTGGCTTCCACATCTGAGCATTTCCACACTTGATTATAGCTGCTGGTTTGCGTGTTTTCCCAGTAAGCAGCTTGAGAGTGTATCTGAATTATGCCTGGGACATGGCTCCATAAATGTTTAATTGAATAAACAGGGAGAGGGGATCCAAGATGGCGGCATGAGAGGAGAACGCCGCTAACTGCCTGGGAAGGGCCTTGTGAACAGAGGGGAATCCACAGGGGAAACCCTGAGAAGAAACCTCAACTAAGAGAGCCACACAACACGGAACAACACCCAAAGGTTAGAGAAAAAAGGGGAGAGCGGGCGAGGAAAAGGGAAGCAGCGCTTCGGGGACAGAGACTCGGAGCGCGGCCCGGGGCTGGCAAACACAAAGGGGGGTTGGGGGACGACGGTCACAGTGGAGCTGGATCGAGGGCGGGCTGGAAGCCGAGACCTAGGGAGCGTGGAAGCCCCACAAGACTGTGGACAATTTACCATCCGAACTCAAGGGACAGCACGCAGGGCCCTCATCAGATCACAGAGCCTAAAGTGGAACAGGGACTGTGGGGCAGGGCGGCGGCACTTCCCGGCGGGCGGGGTGAGAGCAGGGCGCCAGCCCACAGCAGCTCAGCACCCCTGATTTACGGAGGAGACTGACTGTGAGGGGGCGCCTTCTGAGGACAGGGCTCTTGGGGTGAGGGCTGGGGCTGGAGTGGGCACAGCTGCATCGGACGTGCTTGGAGTGAATCCGGCGGTCTCAGCAGAGCCGGGAGCGGAGAGCGGCTGCCGCCCGAGCTGCAGCCTGTGCGCGCAGGGCTTTCGGCGCCCCGCCCACCGGGCCACAGCGGCACCGCTGCCTGCTTGCCAGCGCGCAACTGGGCTTTTGGTGCCCCGCTCACCAGGCCGCTGCGGCGACTCTGCCCGCGTGGAAGTGCGCGGCTGGGCTCTCGGCGCCCCGCCCACTGGGCCGCTGCGCATCACTACGTGCACGCACCGCGCTATCGGTGCCCCGCCCACTGGGCAGCCCGGCGCTGCCGCTGCCTGCTCCCCGGTGCGCTACAGGGCTTTGGGCACCCTGCTCGCCAGGCCGCCGCAGCACCGCTGCCTGTACGCGGGACCGGCTTTCGGCGCCCTGCCCACTGGGCCGCGGCAGCGCTGCTGCCTGCTCGCGAGCGTGCAGCTGGGCTTTTGGCGTCCCGCCCACCGGGCCTCTGGGGCATTGCAGCACACGAGCGCAACTGGGCTGCCTGCCGGGTCTCCGTGGTGTCATTGCCTGTGCGCAGGACTGCGTGGCCGACCAGGGCCTCTGCCAAGCCCCAGCCCATCCAAGTGCTGCCCTGCGGGCGTGCCTTACAGATACAATTGAAGGAGGGGCAGCCAGGAGGAGGAAAGACCAGAGCTCCTGCGCCCCGCCGCCACTGAACCACCAGCCCCCTGCTGAAAGAGGAATCTGCTATTGTGTCTCAGGCCTGCCCTAGCTCCTACTCACATGCCCCCACCCCTGGCCACACCTTTACTACCCTGCTATCTCACAGCTAAGACAGCAACCTGAAGTGCCCCAGGACACAGAAGCTGTCTGCTTCCCCCAACCCTCTCCCAAAATCTCCTTCTCCCACAACTGAGTCCAAA
>PVKE010047367.1:0-11950 GCA_004027555.1 Craseonycteris thonglongyai | reverse complement strand
CATGCAAAATCTCCTTATCAATCAGCATCTATAACCCTCTGAATCTTAGTTTTTACTAACAACAGAAAAGCAAAAGTTAGCATTTCCATTGGTAAATTTATAAACACATTTTGTAACTTTTAGAAGCATAAGTTTTGTTGCTAATATCTCATATATAACATTTTGGAAGATGTTTATAACTTTTTATCTTTTAAACATTGGTGAAAACAGAAAGGACTTTAAAACTCAAACTGGTTTTAGTAAGCATCTTCCTAGATCACATGCACAAACAGAAGTGTCACCAATTGCAAGCATGAGGTTTCTCTGCAGTTTTAAAGAGCCCAAAACAAAAAGGGGGGCGGGGAGGAGCCTGGCTTTGGCATCCCCCGTCCCAGCTTCTCAGCATCAGGTGTTTTCCTTTAGATCCCAAGGTTACATATACATTCCCCAGACATGGGCCAGAGGCCCCAGGGTCATACCTGCATTTATTTTATTTATTTGGAGATGGGCATCTTGGTTACCCAGGCCTCCCTAACTGCTTAGGTTTGCTTTGAATTTTCAGTCCCCTGTCTTTAAAGTCCGGAGATATGAATGGGTTCCTTTGAATTGTCCTGGGAGGTGAAGTTGCTTGTATCCCAAATACCTCTGATGTTTTTATTTCTAAAAAGCACATAATTTTTAGAGCATCTGATCCCTAATGAGAGTCAAGAAAATTGCTTAAACTCTCTATTGGAGATGGGTCAGATTTCCATTGTTAGGGCTGAAGGATGTGATGGTGGGAGGAGAAAAATTAAATGCAAGGACAAAGTAACAGCTCCAGGTTCCTCCCTGAAGAGATTTCTATTGCTAAAGCCTGCAAGGACCCTCCGCCCCACACTGAGGGGGCCAGGAATTTGAGAATTATCTAGTTCTAACACAGGAAAAAGATGTTTTCCAAAATCTCCCAAATCTTTTCCTCTTCCATTGGCCCGCATTACGGCTCACTGTAGAGAAGCCCCACCGGAAATTGTATTAGAGGGTACACTGACTGACAGAGAGCGATAAGTTGGGGCAGGTGGAGCAGTGGGAAATATGGCTGGTGGCTTTAAAGCCTGTACCAGCTGTGTAAGCTATCTTATAATATCAATGGGAGGCTTGCTGTTGCCCTGTCATTATAATGGGCAGCAGCATTATCTAATTCCTCCTGTTTTTCAGAGGTAAGTTCCTCAGTATCCCATTCTGAATCTTTATCCTCCTCTCGTGTTTTTTTCAGCACTTCCTAAGATTTTTTTCAACCTCATGCGAGGGATCAAAGGAGTCTTGAACAAGACCCCATAAAGAAAATGTTTCTACGGGAAATTTCTCAGGTCTGTGTGTGGTATACCAATCTCATATTTTTTCACCTACTTCTTCCCAAGTATTTATATTAAGGGTCCCTTCTTCAGGAAACTAGGGACAAATTTGCTCTATGAATTTTAAGAATTTTAAGATTTGGTCTTCTGAAACTTTTACTCCGCGATGTAGTAACATGGAGCAGACAAGCTGTGCAAACAGCCGTTGTGATAATTCAACCTGTCCCATACTTTTACAATTTTTTATAACCCTCCCAGTATGTGCCTAGCGGATGTCAGAGTCGCAAGACAGACAAAGGAGGGGAGGCCTCTGATTGAGACCCAGACAGATGCCCGCCTGGCCACGTCCCTTATGGGAACTTAGGCACATCTTAGCTAAGGTGTACCTGTATAAAGCCTGGGCCAGGTCACTCTCCAGATGGAGGGTAACTTACCGTTATGCCGTATGATGTCACCACAGAACCGCAGGTTAGGGCCCACTCGGATCCCATAGCTTTTGGCCGTGGGACCACAGATTCAAACCCGACCGGAGGATCGAGTCAGGCCGCCACACACTCTCACATTCACACTCACACACACCAGAGGTTACACATTCCCTCCCAGTATTTTTTATATTCTCTCTTTTACCGGTATCTCTTATTCTCTCTTTATGCGCATTATCTCTTATTCTCTCCTTATTCTCATTATTTTTTATATTCTCCTCACTCTTATTAATTTCTGTGCATGCACCTTTCTAGAGGAGTTCCTCACCTTACCTTCATTGCGTCTCGAGTACTCAGGTCCCTGTTCAGGCGCCACTTGTTGCCAGAAACCAGCCTGGATGAACAAAGTCCCCAAGTTCGAGCGGTGGGAATTGATAGACAGACCAAATAACCTGCCAGCTGTCCTCAATAGGAGCAAGCCCTGAATGGCTTTATTGCTTCTCTTATATAGCAAATGTTTACCATTATAAGGAACAGGGAAAGGTCAGGCATTATTAGCATGTGAACAAATCTTTACAGGAGATAACAGCCCCTTCCAGTAAAGGCTTTGATATGTAGATCATGGGCCATAAATCTATTGGTGTCTGCCATCTCATGTGAAGCTGCACTTACACATTTTTCCGAGGGAGATGAAAGGGGGGACCGAGGCTTTGCCATCCAGGCCCCTTCCCAGGAGGTCTAGGGAGCCAAGGCCTTGTCATTGAGGCCCCCTAAAACCTTTCCATTCAGGCTCCACACTGGCTCCCTACACATGTCATTATTTGTCATATCAAGTCCAATTTGGGGGGATTTAAGCTCTTTGCCTTCTAGCTACCGATAAGAACATAGATTGAATTCAGACTGCTCTGTTTAAATCCCTGTGTGGTCACTTGAATTAGGATAAGTGACTTAGTTTGCTATTTAAAGTCTTTGTCTTCTAATTTGGGAGTGGAAATAATAACAGTATTTTTATCCAGAGGTGCTTTGAAAATTAAATAAAATAGTCATGTAAATTATATAGCTCAGTGTTTTGCCCTTAATTAGTCCCTAAAAAGTTTAGCTATTATATTTCTTATAACAGGGGTGTGTACTGAAGAGTCCCTGAAGAGGGAGAAAGATGTTAGAAGTCATTGATGTTGGCCTCATTAAGAACAATAGATATTGGGAGAGTAGCACCATTTCTGCTACTCAACAGGTTGAGCATCTGCCTTGCAACCATGAGGTCCGGGGATTGAATCTCAGCTCTAGCCCAAGCAAATCCAAATGCTGAACTGTGGCAAAACTGGTAACCACTGGGATGGCAGAGGAGGTTCTTGCCTTTCATGTAGGAGGCCTCCAGTTTGGTTCCCACCCTGTGAGACCCAACATCCACCTGTGTGGAATGAAATCACGCCATAACTAATGATGTACAAGTGTGGAGACTGCTCTGGGCTCTCCCCCATTCTCATTCTCTCTCTCTTTCTCTTTCTCTCTCTCTCTCTCTCTCTCTCTCTCTCTCTCTCTCTCTCTCTCTCTCTCTCAATCGCTCTCTCACTCTTACCTTCTTTCAAACAATAAAATAAAAATCTTGAAAGAAAGAAAGGAAGGAAAGAAAGAAAAGAACACCTTCACCATTCCTTATCTGAGGCCTAAAAAGAAAATTAGTTTCATTTCTTGGGTAGTTGTGATGTTTCCAGATTCTTGAGACAGTGGATACCAGGAACAGCACTGGCCCAGCAACCTTAACCAGTGACTGTGTAGAATAAATGACAAAGATGGTAACTGAAAGTGTAACAGTATATACTTTTGACTGGTAAGAAGTGATTGTACACTTGCTTCGCAACAACCTGCCCCCACAGACCTGCTGTAAAAGCCCAGTGTCAGCAGATGCTACTGCTCTTCACTGCCCAGAAAGGAGAACCTGAAAGGCATACATGTGCTACCCCTCCCTGGAGACAGAGAGTCTCAACTGCTGCCCTGGACTTGAGGAGTCATTTTCTTCCTGCCGGCTCTGCAGTCATCTTGTAGCCATTCATTCAGTCACAGTTCCCAGCAGCACTGGACCCCTGTGGCTGAATGGCCCCTACCACACCCCAATTATCAGATATTAAGGAGTGTTAATTAGAAGGGCCCTGGACAGTTTTTCTGGGTGTCCTTCCTCTGAGCTTGTGATTTGATAATAATTTGAGATGTTAACATTTCCTCCAGGTATTTCCTTCCAATACATTTCTTACCCCTATTCAAAGATATTGTTGCATCCATGAGTAGTAGCCTCAGGCATCCTCAGGGAAAGCTGAAGCAAGACAAAATATATACAGTTGACCTTCACACAACACAAGTTTCAGCTGTCTGGATCCACTTACATACGGATTTTTTTCAATAAATACTGTAAATGTATTTTCTCTTCCTTATGATTTTCTTAACATTTTTCTTTTCTCTAACTTACTTTATGTAAGATTACAGTTTAAAATATATGTTAACCAACTGTTTATATTATAGGTAAGGCTTCAAGCCAACAATAGACTATTAGTACGAGGGTGATCAGCTGTACCATTTAAAACAGGACAGAAAACAATAGCACTGTCCCATTTCAAATGGTACATATGGTCAGCCTAGTCTCACTGAGCTAAATTAAGGTGTCAGTAGGCTGATCATATGTACTGTTTGAAATGAAACAGTACCACTGTTTTCTGTCCCATTTAAAATGATATGTCTAGTCAGCCTAACTAGTAGTTAAGTATTGGGAGAATTAAAAGTAAAATGCAAAACCCAAGATGGAGTAAATAAACACTGTACCTGCTTTGTTCCATGCATACATTAAAATTATAACTAAATTATAGAACAATCAACTTGGAGAACCATCTGAAGTCTAGCTGAACAGAAGTTTTATAACTAAGGATACAAAAAAGAGGCCAAGTTGAGACTGGTAGGAGGGGTGGGGATGTGAAATGAGTCAGTCCCAAACCTACATGTGGCAGTTGAGAATAAGAAGGGATAGCTCAGCTGCAGAGGTTATCCCCAGAAAAGTGAGAGCCTCTAGACCCACACCAGGCTCCCCCAGCCCATAGCACTGGTATTGCAAAAAACCATGTGGTTGTGAAAAACAGTGGGAATTCGGACCTTCTGGCTGGAATGGAAGGCTTCAGGAAGCCCGGTATCCTCTTGAAGTCCCCAGACACAGACTCAGTCACTCACAAGCACCAACCTGAAGCTCTGGCAGAGGGACGGTGACTCAGGCGACATTGGAGGAATACAGGGATCAGACTGAGGTGTGAGGCTTTGGGGCAAGAGCTGGAGTACAGTCACCACTATTTCTGAGTCCGGTGCTTCTCTGAAGCAGCTGGGGGGGGGGGGCAGTGTCATCTTTCCTGTGTTGTGCCCTCCCCCCACATGGCCAGATCTGAATCTGATCAGTGTGATGAGCTCTGCTCCCTCCACCCCAATGACTCACTGGGACCCCGCCCTACCTAATTCCCCCAATGCCAGAGGCACTTCCTCCAATGAGCAACCAGCCTAGCCTGCATTATGATTGTTCTTGGAAGACTACCAGAGTTTGCAGGTCCCAGGCAGGTCGTAACTGGCTACAGTGTTTTTGAGATTTTGCTGAGTAGCTCCAAGCATAGCACTGGCACCAAACAAAAAGCTACAGAAACACCCAATGCAGCTGAACAAGGAGACTGTGCCAGGGTCCCAAAGGGCACTTAACACATAAGACTACCCAGCAATAGTGGAAGATGTAGCAGATCTACCCAATACATAGAAACAAACACAGAGAATCATCCAAAATGAGGAAACAAAGAACTATGTCCCAAATGAAAGAAGAGCAGAAAACTCCAGAAACAAAACTAAACAAGATAGAGACAACCTATCAGAGACAGAGCTCAACACAGTGATTATAAAGAGGCTCAAGAAACTTGGTGAAAACTTCAACAAAGAGATAGCAAGCATAAAGAAGGACAAACAAACCATAAAAAAGAACCAGGCAGAAATAAAATATGCAATAGCTGAAATAAAGAATGTATAAAAGGAATCACTAGAAGACTAGATAAAGCAGGATTAAATTAATGATTTGGAAGATATGGTAGCAGAAAGCACCCAATCAGAACAACAAAAAGAAAAAAAAAATAGAAACCAAAAAAAATGAGAATAGTTTAAGATTCCTCTGGGACAACATGAAGCATAACAACATTCTCATCATATGGATACCAGAAGGAGATGAGAGAAAGCAAGGGATTGAGAAACTATCTGAAGAAATAATGACTGAAAACATCCCTAACCTGGTTAAGAAAATAGACATATAAGCCCAGGAAGCTCAGAGAGTCCCAGACAACATGAATGCAAATAGGCCCACACCAGTACAGATTATAAGTACAATGGAAAGTTAAAGACAAAGAGAGAACCCTAAGACAAGAAAAAGGCAACTAGCAATTTATAAGGGAGCTGCCATAAGACTGTCAGCTGATTTCTCAACAGAAATTTTGCAGGTCAGAAGGGACTGGCAAAAAACATTAAATGTGATGAAAATCAAGGAACTACAACCAAGATTACTCTATCCAGCAAGGGTATCATTTAAAATCAAAGGACAGATAAAGAGCTTCCCAGACCAAAAAAAAAAAAAAAGCTAAAGGAGTGCATAACCACCTAATCAGTATTACAAGGGATGTTAGAGGGACCTTTTTAAGATAGAAAAAAAAAAAAAGCAAAATTATGAATAAAATGGCAATAGCTACATATCTATCAACAACTACTTTCAATTTAAAAGAATTCAAAACTTCAATCAAAAGACGTAAAGAGTTTGTGCTGAATGTAGTGTTGGACAGAGAGACATATGGATGCAATTTGATTTTGCGTACATGAAAAATCTAAAGAAAAACCAATGTCATCCCAATAAACTTAACAATATAAAAAGAAGAAAGCAAACAAACAAAGCAGACACAAACTCATAGATACTGAAAACATTTGGATGGTTGTCAGATTGAAGGGGGTTGAGGGTGTGGGTGAAAAAAAGGGGGGAAGGTATTAAGAAGTGCATATTGGTTGTTACAAAGTAATTTTGAAGATATAGGTTATAACAAAGAATATAGTCAATAATAATGCAATAACTGTTGATAGGTACTAGATTTGTTGGGTTGATAGGAAAAAGACTAAGGGGGTGGGTAAAAAAGGTGAAGAAATTAAGAAGTACAAATTCATAGCTACAAAATAGTCATAAGGATGTAAAGAACATAATAGGGGAAGCCGGGGTGGCTTGGTGGGTTAAGTGCTCACTTTGCAGCACCGGGGACTGAGGATCGAATCCTGGCCCAGGCCCGTGTGGAACCATATGCTGAACGGGGAGCTCCCCCAGTTCAGTTCTCTCTCTCTCTCTCTCTCTCTCTTTCTCTCTCTCTCTCTCTCTCTCTCTGTCAAAAATAAATAAATAAATAAAAATATTTAAAAAAAAAGAACATAATGGGTTATACAATCAATAATATTGTAATAACTATGTATGGTTTCAAATCGGTACCAGATTTATTGAGGTGATAACTTTGTAAGATATATAAACATATCATCACTATGTTGTACAACTGAAGCTAATATAATATTTTATGTCAAATGTAATTCAGAAAGAAAAATATTATTTAAAAATACATGCTTGAGTCCCATTCTCAGGTAATCTTAGTAACTCAGGGCTTCCAGCAACTTGTCTAATAAAAGCTCTAAAATTGGGGGTGGGGGGGGAGTTAAATTCAGATTTTGGGCCCTTAATCCCCATATTGTTCAAGGTGAACTGTACATTTTAATATAAATTTAGGACATCAGCTGCCATATATTAAAGTATCTTAAAGAAATAGTAAGTATTTCTCCCAGACTAAGGAAAGATTCACACAGAGGGCAGCAGAAAGAGAGGGAAGTAAAAGAGGTATGATGGTTCCGTAAAAGAGGAAACAGGTACCCTGATTTTTGTCATACATACTGACTGCAAAACCCTGAAGAGAATTGGCTGTGTGATGAATCGTGTCACAAGGAATAAAAATTAACTTTGCAAAATATTTCTTCTATCTTCCAAAATAGGCTGACCAGACGTCCCATTTTAACTGGGACAGAAAACAACAGTACTGTCCTGTTTCAAATGATATATATGGTCAGCCTACTGACACCTTGAATTTTTCCCAGTGAGACTAGGCTGACCACATGTTCCACTTGAAGTGGGACAGTACCACTGTCGTCTGTCCCATTAAAAATGGGACCACTGGTGAGCCTATTCAAACATGTTACAGAAACATCATGGAGATGAATATCTCATTGGAAATCTATGGGATCAACGATCAAAGTATACTTTTCCTTTCTAATGTATTGGCATGGTGTGAGATATGGAGACCATGGCAATAACATGGGGGAAAGAGCTAGTCAGGATGAACCAAAGTTTGAACTGTTTTTCCAGCTACTTAAGGCTGGAATTCAGAACTTATATTGTATACAGAAATATTACAAAACTTTGACTCATGTTTCCCTCAGAGGAACCACTCATTCCTATAGTCAAACTGTGTATCATATTACTCTGAGCAACTCTACATTTACTTCTCAGATAAAACTTTATAAAATAAAAATTTCATGGGGAGGTATGTAGGGGAGAAGGAGGAGACATCAAATATATGGTGACGGAAAGAAAACTGACTCTGGGTTGTGAGCACATATTACAATACATAGATGATATAATGTAGAATTGTATACCTGGAACCTATATAATTTTTCCCAATCAATGTCATCCCAATAAATTTAACAATTAATAAAAATAAAAATATAAAAATAAGTAAAATGAAAATTCACCTATTTAAAACCCTTCAGGGGAGCTGGGATGGCTCAGTGGGTTAAGCACTCACTTTGCAGCCCTGGGGACCGAGGTTCGAATCCCGGCCCTGGCCTGTCTGGACCCATATGCTGAACTGGGGAGTGCCCCCAGTTCGGTTCTCACCAGGGTGAGACCCCAGCCCAGTTCCTGCCCTGTGCAGCCCTACCCACCTGTGGAATGAAACTATGTGGAAAAACTGTCGGAGACTGTTTGCTAAGGATCAGATTTGGGCAAAACCTGCGATAGAGACACAAGGTGTTTCTTATGGTTGCCATGAGCTAGATCTGTGTGAACAGACGAGGAAGCACAAGGTGTTCCTCTTTCTCTTGACATTTTCCCTGAAGTCAATGGCAGGGTAGATAGTTTGGTAATAAGCAAATGTACTAGTTTCCAAAGGAACTGAAATCAACAGTAAAGGTTAAGTGCTGAGTTATGTGATTTATGAGTAACTGTTTCTGGGTGCAAATAAACAAAAGAATTAGCTATTGCTTGGATACGTTATTAGAAACATTATTATTCTTCCTTAGCTATTGCTTGGAAACATTATTTTACTTCCTTATGAAGAAATGTATAAAAGCTGATGCTCTAATAAACTCGGGGCTGCAGTCAAAGGACTGACAGACCTCCCAATCCCATTCTGTGCTTGTATGTCTTTAATCCTCACTCCCCTTTCAGGACTGTTCGACCTGATGGCAGACTCCGCAAAAAAACCAATGCTGTACAACTATGGAGATTGCTCTGGGCCCTCCTCCTTCTCTCTGTCTCTGTATCTCTCTCTCTCTCTCTCTCTCTCAAAAACAATAAAAATAAATAAATAAATAAATAAATAAATAAATAAATAAATAAATAAAATCCTTCAGTTATTTTCCATTATATCCAAAGTAAAGTTCTTAATACAAAATCCTCTATGATATATCCATTGAAAATTCTGTCTTGTCTTCCCATTCACATTTATGTCCCATCAATTAACACCTCATTTTTCCTTAGTCCACTGGTAGTTTTTCAGTTTGTGTTTTCCAACTACATATTTTTTAATTTCGTTTCCCTTTTCTGAATTGTCCTTCTCCTATTTTTCATATGGCTAATTCCTTCTCATCTAGAACTCAACCAAACACCACCTCCTCTAGTATGTGTCCCCTTCAATGGTTTGGGTATTCCTCTGATCTACTAAAGCACAGTGTACTTGCTGGACAGAGGGCTTATCACACCAGCATGACTGCTCATTGATGTGTTCGTTTCCCCCACCAGATTATGAGTCCTTTAAGGGTAAGAATTGCATCCTATTTATTGTAGTATTGCTAGCATAACAGTGTCTTACACATAACAACTCCTCGATATAAGTGTGTTCATTGAATCATTACAGGATTTTATAAAATATCTTTGTCTATTTTGTCTGATAACTTAAGCAACGTGTACTATATTTCAAAGTGAGAGGTAAGACCAGCGACCTGTAGTTCAAGCACCAGCTTTAGTTTGTGCCTCTGTTCTTATTTGTAGGTGAGGTTTGCCAGTCCCTCTTCAGCTCCTCCTATGGAATCTTTCATTATAAAACTCTTCCAAAATTTCTTATTTTCCCAAGCCTAATGCTGTTCCTGTTTAGGGAATAAGGGAGCCTGGGTGATGCAGCCCATAGAGGTCAGCTTTCCACAGCTTACAGAAGAAAAGAGACAGACTGAGAATGGATACAAAGGGGCAAACAGAGAAAATGCAGCAACACTGATATACTACCTGGCCAAATAAAGCTGAAGGAAAAGAGCCTCATTGCTAGACAGAGAGAGAACAAGCCTGAACAGAACAAAACAGAGCAAAAATCTTCATAATCAGCAAGCACAATTTTGGCTCTTAAGGCGAGATAACAGATCCAGAAAGCAGGGAGGGAGAGAAAGTTTGAGGGAGTATATGGAAGGAGAAGACACATGCACATTGTGAATAAAGTAGATCTTACCGGTTTTCTGCTTCTGAAATCTTGAGTTCAAAGTAGCTCCAGTGAAACTCTTGTGACCATCAGTTGGTACACTGATTGTAGCAAGGCACACAGAAAAATAAATTCTAAAGAATCTAGCTATGATTCTTATTTGACCTCTGAATATATAGGCCACACTGCCTAAGTTCATCTCAAGGAAGAATATCAAGCATTTAAGACACAATTGAAAGATTATTCAATTAATTGTTGAGTGAGACAGTGTGTGGTATGGATGAGACAGGGATCAAAGGCCTTATTACAAATACCTAATACCCATTTATAGATCTCTTTTCCCATTTACTTTTTTAAATAGATGCTATGCTTTCTCCAATGGGAATTTAAGAAAACTTAAAAAAGAATTTTTATCTACAAGACCACATTAAGTACAGCTAGAATTAAAGAGGAAAGCAAACAGGCATAGGAAAAAGTGACACATTGGTTATTTATTATAGCATAAAAAAAAACAACCCAAAACAACAATCATTTATTTGGTTTGTAAATCTGTAATTTGTGTGACAACAACTTCATGACATTTAGGTACATAGATGTATATGACTTGAATATCTGTGCAGACTCAAATAAGGGTTGTAACTGTGGGGGATGCCTACTCATCTCTACTTCCCTCTATGAGGCTTTTTAACATGGCACTAGCTTGAGCTTCTTCTTAGCATGATGACCTCAGATAGCTGGACTTTTTACATGGCATCTCAGAGCTCAAGATAGAATGTTTTTAAAAATCCAGGTGCAAGCTATAAGGCCTTTTGTGATCTAGCCTCAGAAGTCACCCACTGTCACTTCCTGGTGTGTTCTATCATTCACACAGGCCCTATCATAGCGCAGTGTGGGAGGAGATGCATATGGCATGAATACTCGGGAGGCATGGATCATAGGAAGAGGCATTTTAGAGGCATTTTAGAAACCTTAAGTGGTTTCAGAAATTAGACTAAATATACATAGAATAATTATCCACTTACCCTGAGTGGGACACAAACTCAATCAAATTATGAGGATAATAATTATGGCAATATAATATTAGCTACCATTTGCTAACACTTTTTAATGTTCTAAGAACTTCGTATAAATAATTCATTTTATCCTTACAGTAACCCTATGAGGTAGGTACTATTAATATCACCATGTGGGAGATGAGAAAACTAAGGCATAGAATGTTAAGTAAATTGTATAAATTCAAAAGGCCAGGACATGACAGAACTGGGATTTACTTTCAGATAGTTTGGTTTCTGAGCCCAGGCCTTAATCACTAATTTTTCTAGTAGTCAAAGAAAAATGAGGGAATGCAGGAATTGCTCAGTGGTGAGCACTTGCCTCCCAGTTGTGACGTCTAAAGGTTCAATTCCCAGTCCCAGCCCATGCAAACCCCATATGCTGCACAATTGGTAACTGC
>PVKE010047366.1:0-11949 GCA_004027555.1 Craseonycteris thonglongyai | reverse complement strand
ATATCCTACAAGATGAACATAATTTATTTATTAAAATGTTTTCTGCATTTCTACCACACTTTTGTGTGTTTTATAAGTGGGAATAAAAGTACTTTATTTCTATTATAGCATTTACCTCAGTTATATATTTATTTACATGCCTATCTATTATAGCTCCTATGCTTAGAATTACACCTGATAGAACCTACTCTTGCAGGTACTTAATAAATGTTATTGTAGTTAGTGAATATGTGATATTTCTGTTTTGTGTTAAGTATTTTTTTGTAAAATTTATGTTAGGTTTAATCATTTGCAAGTATTTTTGTCCTAAGGAATGTATACTTATTTGCTTTATATTGTCCCTTTGGATTCTAGATTCAAACTTTTTTTTCTTTTGTAACTTGAAATACAGCACAGAATTATTATCTCTCCACAATTTATTGTACTGTATTTACCCATACTGGATATTTTGTTCACATAATAAAATACATTTTTAAGTTGTATAAAAAATCCAGAATGTCAGCTTTCTAGGAGGGAAAAAGTTACAACTTAGTATTTTTAGAATTTTCTTTGTTAAGAGTTATCATTTTTTCTTAAGTTAAAATGCCTAAAAGTGAGACATATTATGCCAAATTTTTGTTTTTTGAGAAGTCATTTTTTTTAATGTCCTGAATGAGAGGTGACTTGAAATTCCTCATATAGGATGAAAAACAAATTGGATTTGTGTGCATTATATTCTCTCATAATTATGAGAAAATACACTGTTAAGTATTTGTAAGTGTCTAGAGGTTTTAGTGCAACAATGTCTTTAAAGTCAACAAGAGTGGATGGAAAGAAAATATTTCCTCTCTTAATATTCTGGTCACTAATGAACATGCAAGTATATTCAGTAGGCAAAATGTGCTTAAAATTTAGTTTTAGAAAAGAAGAGGAAGATAAGGTTTAACTACAGAGCCTAAAATGGTTCAAAAAGTCATTTTTGATTGCTTTTCATTAAATAAAAATCATGGTGAATTTGTGATGTTCTTACATGTCATTCATTACTTGCTTAGCCATTACTCCTCCAAAATTTTCCAGAGAGGCAATGGAAACAGCAAGGGAAAACAATATAGTACCACTATTTGATAGCTTATCTTACAAAGTAAAACCAAATGCAAAGAATTCTTGGTTAGAGTGAGTTAAAATTTTAAAAGCCTACTTTCTCTAGATATGTACATTCTCCCATTTATTTTTTTTTCCTTCTGTTACTTTGACTTACTTAACAGTAAAGTTCACAATTGATCAGGGGTATGCCAGTGATGGCTGATTGAATGGTGATTCTACTTCCTACATAAATTTTCTCAACTGTATGACTTCCAGAAGGGATTTCTGCTTTGTACCAGATGTAAAAATTCAGTTGTGACATGCTCAAGACTTGGGCATGCAACCAATATTTCCCACCTCTTCTTTTTTTGGCTAATATATTTCATTTTCTAATATCCCTCTACACTTTACATTTTGAAGTTTTTCATACTGAGAATTATGGAGACATGAATGCTTGGTTTGTTAAGGGAAACCATAAATCATTTGCCTGCCTACCATCAACTGGCTTGCTAGAATATTACACCCAAAATGCTTCATGCTATTCCCATATCATACTCCAACCACATCAGAAACTGATTAATAATGGCATTGCCTATTTAACCTTTAGTAAATCTTATCCTTTGTACAACTAACCTTAAAGTCATTACCAAGTTACTTCCCTTAGCATTTTCCTCAGAACATAAGTCCCATCATCTAGAATTACTTCAACACTTTGAAACTCACCAACTAATGCCTGAAGTATATTACAATGAGGTTCCTCATTTTACTTTGAAATCTGCTCACATTATGTTCAATCTCATTATACAGTCAACAAGGGAAAAGGGAGTGTTCATTTATATTTTTGTTTACTCCATATTAATAAATTTGAATAAGTGCTTTCATTTCTAAATCTAGAGCAGCCCCCTCTTCTTTGGGTAAATATACTAGATTCCCCCCCCCCAAAAAAAAACAAACCAAAACAACAACAACTTTCCTAACATAATAAAAACTCTTCTTCTTTTCTTGTGCCAGGAAAACAGACATTTTCCTTTTCATGTATGTCAGGACTGGCTTCGAAGACCAGAGTCGTCTGCAAAGATTTCACTTTATTTCTTCAGCTCAAGCTACTTAGTAGTTTTCCTTCTCCACTTCTAAAGGGAAATCAACCTCTGAGCAACATATTTCTCTTTATTTAATATTCTACATTCTCATCAGAGAAAAAAATGACACATTCTTTTCATTGTAACTATCCGTGTGACAACCAAAGCAATATATTCCTGATATATATTCCCTTTAGTAATTTTCCTAGAGAATTTTATTTCATTTCAGTTCTAAAATTTGATCCTTGTTTTTAATTTTTTTTCTATTTCCAAACTATCCCCCATTTAGAGGAAATCATTGTGTTGCTTGTATTTCTGTTTGTTTATGTGCAAGTAATATTTATTTTTCTTTGAATTCTTGCTTTTCATTTTATTATTTTTTCACTTAGAGTTGACATTCAATATTATTTTATATTAGTTTCAGGTGTACAGTATAGTGGATAGATTTATGTAAATTATGAGGTGATTCTGCCAATAAGTCTAGTAACCACCTGACACCATACATAATTACCACAATATTATATTCCCAGTGCTGTACTTTACATCCACATGACTATTTTGTAACTAACGATTTGTACTTAATTACTAAATTTTTTTTTCACCCAGCCCCTTAACCTACCTGGTAACCATCAGTTTGTTCTCTATATGTATGAATCTGTTTCTATTTTGTTTGCTCAGCTATTTTGTTCTTTTTTAATAAGTGTTTTGGATTGTTTGGATAAATACTCAGGAATAGAATTGCTGGGCCATAAGGTAGTTCTATTTTTAACTTTTTGAGGACCATCCATGCTGTTTTCCATAGTGGCTGCACCAATTTGCAATTCCACCAACAGTGCACAAAGGTTAACTTTCCTCCACAATCTCACCAACACTTACTTGACTTGTTTGTTCATTTAATGAAAAAAGGATGGCCCTTCTAACAGATGTGAGGTGATAACTCATGGCAGTTTTAGTTTACATTTCTCTGATGATTAGTGATGTTAAGCATATTTCCATATGTCTATTGGCCATCTGTATGTTGTCTTTGGAGAAATGTCTATTTGAGTTTCTCTGACAATTGTTAATTCGATTATTTGTATGTATTTGTTTTTGGTGTTGAGTTGCATGAGTTCTTTATAAATTTTGGATGCTAATCCCTTGTCAGATATATCGTTGGCAAATATATTCTCCCCTTCAGTATGTTGTCCTTCCATTTTTCTTTTTTTGATGATTTCCTTTGCTGTGCAAAAACATTTTATTTTCATGTAGTCCCACTTGTTTATTTTTTATTCCCCTTGCCTAAAGAGAGATATCAGAAAAAAAAAATCACTAAGAGCAATGTCAGAGAGTTTACTGTCTATGATATTTAAAAATTTTTAGTAGTTTTATGGTTTCAGTTCTTACATTTAAATGTTTAATCCATTTTGAGTTTATTCTTGTGTATGGTGTTAAGAAATTTGTTTTGTTTCATTTTTACATCTATATGTCCAATTTTCCCAACACAATTTATTAAATACATTGTTTATCCCATGTATTTCTTGCCTCCTTTGTCATAGATTAATTTACCACATAGGTGTGGGTTTATTTCTGGGCTCTCTATTTTGTTTCACTGACCTATGAGTCTGTTTTATGCCAGTACTGTGCTGATTTGATTACTATAGCTTTGTAATATAGTTTAATATCAAATAGTGTGATACCTCGAATTTTGTTTCTTTCTTAAAATTTCTGTGGTTCTTTGAAGTCTTTTGTGGTTCCATATAAATTTTAGAATTCTTTGTTCTAGTTCTGGAAAATATACCATTGGTATTTTGATAAGGGTTGCATTAAAGCTATAGATTGCTTTGGGTAGCACGGGCATTTTAATGATGTCAAATGTTCCTATCCATAAGCATGGCATATGCTTCCATTTCTTTGTATCTTCTTCAATTTCTTTCTTAAATGTCTTATAATTTTCAAACTATATATCTTTTAGCTCATTGCTTAAATCTGTTCCTACATTTTTTTTAATATAATTGTAAATGGGATTGTTTTCTTAATTTCTTTTTCTTTCTTTTTTAAAAATTATTATTTTATTTATTTTTTATTGTTTTTGACAGAGAGAGAGAGAGAGAGAGAGAGAGAGAGAGAGAGAGAGAGATACAGAGACAGAGAGAGAACTGAACTGGGGGAGCTCCCCAGTTCAGCATATGGGTCCGCACAGGCCAGGGCTGGGGCCGGGATTCGATCCTCGGTCCCCGGCACTGCAAAGTGAGCGCTTAACCCACTGAGCAAATCCCGGCTTCCCTTAATTTCTTTTTCTAATAGTTCATTATTGGTATATAAAATGCAACTGATTTCTGAATATTAATTTTGTATCCTATTACTTTACTAAATTTATCTATTCTACTAGTTTTTATTTATTTATTTTAGTGGCATCTTTAGGGTTTTCTATTTATAGTATCAAGTCATATGCAAATAATGACAGTTTCATTTCTTCCTTTCTAATTTAAATGCTTTTTCATTTTTTATTCCTTTTTTTTAAGATTTATTTTTATTGTTTTTGACAGAGAGAGAGAGAGATACAGAGACAGAGATAGAGAGAAGGGGGAGGGCCCAGAACAGTCTCCATAGTTGCACATCATTGGTTTTTCCACATAGTTTCATTACACAGGTGGGCGTGGGGCTGCACAGGGCAGGAACTGGGCCAGGGTCTCACCCTGGTGAGAACCGAACTGGGGGCACTCCCGAGTTCAGCATATGGGTCCGCACTGGCTGGGGCCAGGATTCGATCCTCAGTCGCTGGGGCTACAAAGTGAGTGCTAAACACACTGAGCCACCTCAGCTTCCCCCATTTCTTATTCTTTTCTGTTCATAATGGCTAGAATTTCCAATACTATGTTGATTAGAAGTAGTGGAAACCGATATCCTTATCTTCTTCCTAATGCTAAGGAAAACACTTTTAGTTTTTCTGCACTGAGCATGATGTTAGCTGTAGATTTGTCATATATGGCCTTTACTATGTTGAGGTATGTTCTTCTATTCCTACTTTTCTGAGAATTTTTATCATAAATGAATGCTGCATGTTGCCAAATGCTTTTTCTGTATCCATTGCATGATCATATGATTTTTATCCTTCATTTTGTTTATGTGGTATACCATGTTTATAGTTTTCCTCATGAATGGATATTTAAGAATGAATATTGATTTTTATCTAAAGCTTTTCCTTCAGTCTATTTGAAAACCATAGGGTAAACCCTTTTATTTTTTTAATGTAAATGGTATTGATTGGTTTTCAATTTGTTGACATTTAATTTAGAATTTTGCATTTATAATCATGAGAAAAATGATTCTGCCCTTTTCTTTTCTTTCAATATATTTGTCAGGATTACTTATCTGGGTTATGCAGACCTTATAAAAAGAGTTGAAATGTAACCCTCATACACACACACACACACACACACACACACACACACACACACACACACACTGGTCTGTTTATGCAAAGAACTCTGACTAATACACTAGTTGTGAATGTTCTTTTATATTACTACATTAGGCACCAATTAATCTAGTGTTCTGTGTACACTTTTTTTCTGTCACCTGGCTATTAATCTAACATTAAGTGAGAATGAAAATGCTCACAAGGCTGGAGCTTAGTGGAGGATTGTATTTCCCCTTAAACAAATCATTCCTCTTTTATGTCATTCTTGTCTTAAAAGTTAAAAGGAGTGGAACATTTTTAAATAGAGGATGCTTGTGGCTTGAAAATCATGTATAGAGTTCTTAAATTGTTAAAGCCCTCAACTTTCTTGTTTTTGGAGTAAGCATAACATAGACATGGGTGCAACACAACTTTTTTGGCCTGCTATCACAGAAGGTAGTATACATTTTAAAATAAAATGTTGAAGAACTTATTAGTAGAGTATGAAAACTTAAAATAAAAAACATTACCATTCAACCTACTATGTTTATAGTTAAGTTGTATTTGTGCCATTCATGTACTTAGTTTATAACCTCCTAACTCTAATAACACTTCTGTCTTTAAACAGTTAGCTGAAGTTCAAATATTAAATAGTATAACATAAATATACACACAAAAATAATCCCCATTGCTACTATAGCCTCCTAGCCCCAAATCTCAGTCTCAATTACAAGCATTTCTTATGAAAATCTTCAAACACTTAATTTGAAGTGTGCAACAACAGCAACGATAATTTTGAGAAATGAAAAAGAAAATAAATTATGATCTTACCAGCTAAATATAATTTTCATTTTTGCATATAAGCTTTAAGATATATATATATATTGCATAACTTCAGTTATAGTATATATGACATACAAAATACATTTTTACATATCTACATACTCCATTATTATTATATTAATATTAAAGGCTGCATAGAAACAAAAATTTAGGTGGTATTTGAGGGTATGGGTCATAATCAAGAAAGGGGTAAAAGTTATCCACTGCATAATCATTTCCCTGGATCTTTTGACCAAAATCTATAATGTTCATTTGACATAATTTGCTAAACCATATGTCAATCAATGGTTATTCCCAATTGAATGCAATTTAAATTATGCTGTATCATACGACATAAGGAACAGCTTATGGCTATTCATATCAGAAACCTAAATACAATGTCTTAAATACAAACAAAAAGTCTGAGATGCTCAGTCCATGGCTAATTTTGTTTTCTAAGGAGATATCAAGTGATTTAGTCTTCTTTCTTTCTGACTTATATCCTTTTCTTTTCTTTTCTTTTCTTTTCTTTTCTTTTACATAATGTCCAAAGTCAGGATCATAATATATCTGCAGGAATCCCAGCCATCATACCTAGTGTCAGATAGAAGGCCATCAATTACGTCTTAAGAGGTTTTCACATTTATAATTTGTGAGCATATATTTACATGTTTCATGTGCAAATATAATTTAAAAATTAAGTAATCATAGCTCTAACAGAACATATATATGAATAGCTTATACATATGTATTTGCAGGATCCAGCAGAAGTAATGCCCCTTTTTTATGAGCCAGTAATCTATACCAAATCTTTTATTACAAAACCATAAGCATGTAATTCTGTAACATAACAGCTTCACTGCTCTCACTCACTGTTCCCTTGTCAGTCAAGGGGCCATTTTATTTCAGGGAACCTGAAACACAAAGGTTAATTTATTAAGGTTACCAAGGCAACATGTCCATTTATACTATACTAATTTAAAAAGGGCTTTATTTATGCCAGACACTGTATATAAATACACACGTATACATATATACTTAAACAAAAATTAAGTAACTATTGCTCGAGTATTACCTATGTATGAAAAGATATAATTGAAATAAAAGCCTCAAAGAAGTTGGCAACAATTAGGAGTGGTCAAATTGGCCCAGGAAACTAATGACAACATTTAGTATAAGCCTTTGATAACAGTAGCCTGTGCATCCCAGTAGACTGGAGATGATGTCTACCTCTGAAGCATCAAAAATAATGTTGAGCCCTATCTTGAGTCTTGTACATAAAGTGAAGGTAGCCAAAAATTAATGTTTTTGAAATTTGCTGTGATTGTCTTCCATGAGAAGCATTTGTATTGAAGTTATTATTATGTTGTAAGACAATTAATCAGAAGCTATTTGAGATGACCTTAAGATAAAGAAAATCGGGGAAGCTTGGATGGCTCAGTGGGTTGAGCATTTGCTTTGCAGCCCTGAAGCCAGAGGATCGAATCCCGGCTCTGGCCCAGGTGGACCCATATGCTGAACTGGGGTGTGTCCCCAGTTCAGTTTTTGCCAGGGCCTATGGGGGAGGCTCCCAGCCCAGTTCCTGCCCTGCACAGCCCCACGCCCACCTGTGGAGTGAAACTACATGGAAAACTAATGCTTTCAACTATGGAGACGGCTCTGGGCCCTCTCCCTTCTCTCTGTCTCTCTCTCTGTCTCTTTCTGTCAAAAATAAATAAATAAATAAATAATAAAGATAAAGATAAAGAAGATCAATCAAGAATATCTTGCTAATAATCTGTTATTGGTAATCTAGATATAGATATAGTTCAGAAAAGGAAATAAATAGCAAGGAAAAAGAAGAAACGAAGAGACATAATTAAGAGGAACTTCAAGGAAAAAAATATCTTTCAACTTTAACAGACTGCATATAGGGAACAAATTCAATACATCAAAAATGTACACCTGAAACCCATGTAACTTCTATCAACCAATGTCAACTCAATAAATTTAACAATTAAAAAAATAAAAAAAATAAAAATAAAGAAAATTAAAGAATAAAAAATGAGTAACTTCAGGACATTCAGCCTTAGGGACGCGGGGATGGCTCAGTGGGTTAAGTGCTCACCTTGCAGCCCTAGAGACCAAGGATTGAATCCTGGCCCCAGCCTGTGGGAACCTACATGCTGGACTCGGTGTACTTCCCATGAAGCAGGCCCCTAGCCCAGTTCCCGCCCTGCGCAGCCCCTGTCCACCTGTGTGGAACAAAATCATATAGAAAACTGATAACAGACAACTATGGAGACTGCTCTGTGTCCACCCCATTCTCTCTGTCTCCCTCTGTCTCTGTCAGAAACAATAAAAAAAAAAAAAAAGATATCCAGCCTTGATTGCCTCAGAAAAATGTCAATACTGAGCAAAATAGATTAGTATTTATATTTGAAAATTTCTTTAGGAAAATATTTTTAAATGTAAACAGCTAATAGAAATTAATTTCATATGTTAACTTCAAGGTATACATTTAATATATTTTATATTTAAAATGATGTTTAAATCTTAAAAGTTAAAGAATCCCTACTGGTGTATACCACCTAACTGCTTTAAGCTTTCTCTAGATGGGAAGATGTACCTTACCAGCTATTTTATTCTTTGTTGTTAGAATGAGACAACCACATCTGGAAGTCTCAAAAGCCAAGCAAATATGTTTCAAGACATTCCAGTTTCTGAGAAGTGTCAAGACTATTGTTCTAGTTTCTTTACTGAAAATAGCATGGTGGTGAATTATTTCAAACTTCTAACTGATGGTTTTTTCCTGTTATTTGGACAAGAACATTTTATGCAGCAAGTGAAATCCTCTAAAAGCCCATGGAGAAGAAGCAATCCTGCTTTGACACTTTCATTTTATTCTGTAAGATGAGTGATTTGTGAGTGAATTGAGGGAATTCTACAGAATCATTTCAAAAACTGTTGTGTGAAATGTCTCATTGTGTTGATCATTGCAAACCTTTCCATTGTTATTGGGTACTTGGGAAAGGGGAGAAGGAGCTGTTTTACTACTATTTCAGTCTCTGAAGTGTAAAGTTAAAAATATTGTTGATTTCTGGCAATTAATAGTTAATTAGATTTGGGCCAAAATAAATGTTATAAATTATAAGAAATTTCAAATGTATTTAAATATTTCAGCTTTTTATTTCAACTTGTTATAGACTTGTATTTTTCAAAAAGTAGTTTGCTTTCTGAGGTGATAATTTTTAAGCTTTAACTCATTAATAGTGTTTTATGTAGTACCTACCTCATACATATAAGCTTATCCAAAATAGATCAGGTAGAAATTTCTTCTACCATGTGAAAAAACATTATTAATATCCATATTAAAAAAGCAAAAGACTATTCAATAAAATAAAAATACCAATCACCCAGAAAGGACAGGATTAATCACACAAGTACTGTGCAGTCACATAGTTGAAGTGTGCAGCCTTAAAAAACCAAAAATGAACTCTATTTAAGCACAATAAATTTTTATATTATGCTCTTTTGTTTCAAAATTTATATATTTGTTCTTTAATCCATAATGTGTTGAGATGACTGCATTATTTTCCAGTAGAGACAAACTATTTCCAGGGGATCATGCCATTTTTTTATTTTTCGCTTTTGTTTTGACAACTGCTTTTTATGGACTGAGAATATGGCCTATAAAAATTCTGTGTTTGGGAGAATGCATTTAATTTTTTTATGGCCAACCTCAAAGTTGATATTTGTAAGTTCTATACAAATAAAATAGATTAATACATATACATTGTCTTATAGAGGGTAATAGCTTATCTTCTTACAGAGAGTAATCCCTTCTCTTCACTCCCTCCACTCATAAAAAATGTTATTATATTGTTTCAATCACAAGCAACCATACTTTTTTTTCCTTAAAAAGTATATTAAAATAGTTTACTATGATTATTCTGGTAGTTTGACATTTTTCTAAGAGTCTTTATGTGTTTTATTACTTTTTTCTTTGGCACCTAAAAACTGTGAGTTTTATTTTCTCTGCTGATTATTAATCCTGTTATTGTAGAAATCTGTATTAGTTTTATACTGCTACTGTAACAAATTACTACAAATTCAGTGGGGTAAAATGATGCACTTCTATCTTACAGATCCACAGATTAGAAATCTGACACAGGTCTCATTGCATTCATTCCTGGAGACTCTAAGGGAAAATAAATTTCTTTGACACTTCCAGTTTCCAGAGGCCACCCACATTTCTTGGTTCATGGAATACTTCCACAATCTTCAAAGCCAGTATTGTTACAGCTCTCTGATTTTTCTTCTGTGTCACATCTCCCTCTGACCACAGCCAGAAAACATACTCTGCTTCTAAGGATCATGTGATTAGGCTGTACCATCCCTGATAATCCAAAATAATCCCCTTTTTTTCCAGATTCTTAAACTCATCCTCATTTCCAAAGTCTCTCTTCAGTTTATGGTAAAATACTCATAAATCATAGGAATTGGAGCATCTACATGTTCTGTCATAATTAATAAGTTTTGTTTTGGTATTGAATGCTGTCTTTTATGATATGAATACTACCTCTTCGGATTGATTTTTGTTCAGATTTGTTTGGTGAATCATTTCTCATTCCTTCTTTTCTCAGCATATCTGCATTACCTTTCTAAAGTGATTTTTTTTTTTTTGGACTAAATATTTGCCTGAATATATTTTCACTCTTCTTTCTGGCATTTACAAAAAATTAATTTATTCTACTTTATTGTAATACCTTATCTAATTTATTTTATTTCTTTCATCTTACATTAGGTATACAATCTAACAATTCTTTGTTTTATGAATATAGTTACCACATAAGTGTCCAGAGTAGGATCAATTGACTTCATTAGGATTAATAACTTTTGAGACAACCTATATTTTCATAATGAGGTGGTTTCTTCAAGATTTCATGAAGCAACTTACACTACTACCTAGAAGTCCTAATTCCAAGTCTCTGAAATAGCTGGGAAGCTGTACTCCTGGTCCCACGCTTTAGAGGTTACAACCAAAAAATGAACTCTAAGACCTACCCTCTTTTGTAGAAAATTCTCCACAAATGCATCTAAAATCTCCAACGTTATCTTGAAACACATTTTAGCTGTTAAAATTTTATAGCCAAGGAGTTGAAAGCAAGGACGTATCAAGAAAATGTATTCAGTTCACCATAATCTTAATCTCCTTTCTACAATCATTTTTTAGCCAATCAAAGTCAGGATTCCTTTTCAACCTTTTGTTTGTTTGTTTGTTTTTTGGTAAATACAATATGTACTATTCTGTAGTGATGTTAACTGTTATTTTAATTTTTTGCTTCATTTTGCATTGTTAAGTATTTTTACTTACCTGAAGTCAGTCTTCACTTGTTTTTCACAAAGTCATATTTTTCTCTTTATAACTATTTTTCTGTCACATCTTTAAAATCTTTGTTTTTCCAGCTTTATTAGATATGACTGACAAAAAAATACCTAAAGTGTACACTGTGGTGTTTTGATATAAAATAACTTGTTTAATGATTACCACATTCAAACTAACTACATAATTGTCATCTCACATAGTTACCATGTGTGTGTGTGTGTGTGTGTGTGTGTGTGGTG
>PVKE010047365.1:0-11949 GCA_004027555.1 Craseonycteris thonglongyai | reverse complement strand
ATCGCTTAAACAAAACAAGTTATCGCCAACACAACACTAAAATACAGTATGCGAGACAGTCAACATCATGGACAAGACTGGCAAGATACAACAAGAGAAGATGCTAGGTGAGCCTGGGATGATGCGCAGACAATCAACTCACAGGGATAAATCCACTTGTACTCTCATAGGTCGATGTCGCACCGGAAACCAATCACGCGCCTTTATGAGAGCCCATGGTATGTACTCTGAGTCAACTCATCTCTTTGTTTGACATGCAGGCATCCTGCTCTCTCGTGCATCAACATGAAACAACGCTCCTTTCTGCAATGTGGCTGCCGACATGGTTGTATTTTTTCATTTTTATTTTTTGATGAATATTTTGGGAAAACCCGCGAAGCACTGAAGCCGCAAACCATGAAGAGCGAAGTGGCGAGGGAACACTGTAGTTTCTTTCAGCATGTGACTTAGTTTAACTTTTTAACTAAGTTTAATAGTGTCTTTTGAAGACAAAATCTTTTAGCTTTGATGAACTCTAATTTATCAGTTTTGTTCTTTTATAATTTTTGCTTTTCATACACTAAGAGGCTTTTGTTTTCCTTTTTCTTAAGATTTATTTTATTGTTTCTGACTGAGAGAAACAGAGATAGTGAGAGAGACAGAGAGAAAGGTGAGAGCCCAGAACAGTCTCCATAGTTTACATCATAAGTTTTTGACATGGTTTTCTTCCACACAGGTGGGAGGGGCCCACACAGGGCTGAAAATGGGAGGCATGCCCCAGCAAGCTGGAGACTGAACTGAAGGCCTCCCACACATGGGAAGCTCACCCTGGCAAAAACTGAACTAAGGGCCTCCCATATGGGAGGCACACCCCAGTTCAGCATATGGGTTTGCATGGGCTGGGACTAAATCCTCAGACCCCAGGGCTTCAGTGAGCAATTATCCTGCTGAGCCATCTCAGCTTCTCCTCTTTTTATTTAAGATTTATTTTTATTGCTTTTGACAGTGAGAGAGAAACAGAGACAGAGACAATTAGACAGAGAAAGAGAGAAAGACAGAGAAAAGAGGGAGAGCCCAGAGCAGGCTCCATAGTTGTATGTCGTTGGTTTTTGATATAGTTTTATTCTACAGATGTGAGGCTATGTGGGGCAGGAACTAGGCTGGGGGCCTCCCTCATGAGAGGCGTGCCCCCACAAGCTGGAGGTTTCTCACATGGGAAGCTTGCCAGGGTGGGAGCTTAACTGGGACCTCCCACATGGAAAGCTTGCTCCAGTGAGAGCCAAACTGGGGGCACACCCCAGTTCAGCAAATAGGGCTGTGGTGGCTGGGGCCCGGGTTTGATCCTAGGACCCCAGGGCTGCAAAGGAAGCACTCAACCCACTGAGCCATCTTGGCATCCCTTTTTTGGTTTGTTTGTTTGTTTGTTTGTTTGTTTTTGTTTTTCTTCTTTTAAAGATCAATTTCATCATTTTGACAGACAGACAGACAGAGGGGGTGGGGAGCAGAGCAGTCTCCATAGTTGTACATCATTAGTTTTTGACCATAGTTTCATTCCACAAAGATGTGCATGGGGCCACACAGGGTAGGAACAAGCCATGGGGAGGCACACCCTGCAAGCTGAGGGCCTCCCACATGGGAAGCACATCCCAGTTCAGCTTATGGGTCCTCATGGGCCTGGGCCAGGTCTTGCTCCTCAGACCCCGGGGCTGCAAGGTGAGCACTCAACCCACTGAGACATTTGACATCTTCAAAGCTTTTGTTTTTACCCAAGGTCAGCAAATTTTTTTCCTATATCTTTTTCTAGAAATTTTACATATTCTGTCATTTATTTCTGTAATCCTTTTAATGTTAATTTTTATAAATGGTGTGAAGGAAGTTCTGGGAGCATTATTTTGGCATGATAGCAGAATATGCTGCAATGATGATCATTTCCCCATTGAGTTGCCTTTACTTGCACCTTTTTTGAAAATAAATTGGCCATTTTTGTGTGAGTCTATATTTGGACTCTCTTCTGTTCTGCTGCTGTAGTTGACAACGTTTTCATCTTTATTGCTCTGTCTTGGTTAGTTTAGCTTTATAAAATACCTTGAAATCAGGTAGTTTATCCCTCAGATTTTCTCCCACTTAGTTGGTTTCCTTTTTACTTTAAAATAGTTTGAACTATTCTTGGTTCTTTGTATTTCAGTATAAATTTTAAAATGTTAATCAATTTTTACAGAATATCCATAAGGTCCATCAGGGATATTGGTTGGGATTCTATTGACTGTATAGATCAGTTTTGGGAGAAATGAAATGTTAGCCATGTTTATCTCTCAATGAATTTAGATCTTTTAGAATTTCTTCTTATAGTGTTTTATAGCTTTCAGTTTAAAAGTATGAACACATTTTAATAAATTTATTCTTTCATTCACATTCTAATAATATTGTAAATGCTTTCTGAATTTCTAAAATTCAATTCTAATTTAATTGTTTATTGTTAATATATAGAACTATCATTTATTTTTGTACATTGGCCTTTTATCATACAACCTTGGTAAACTGGCTCATTAATTTTCATGGGTTTACCATAATTTTTATTGTTTGTTTGTTTGTTTAGTATTTTCTATATGGGTGATTATATTATTTAAAAATAAAGCCAGTTTTACTTACTACTTTATAATTTATATGGTGTTTCTTTTGTTTTCTTGCATCTGTTTGATATAGTATTATTCATTTATATTTGCTTTTACTTCCCTGCCTTTGGGGTCAAGTTCATAAAATGGACTCTGAACCCAAGGTTTATAAGTTTAGTACCAATGCTTTCTTCTATGCAGTTTATTGTTTTGAGTCTTATTTTGAGGTGTTTAATTCAGTTTGAGTTAATTTTGGTATATGGTGAAAATTCACAGTCCAGATTCATTCTTTGGTGGGTTTATTTCTGGGCTTTTAATTCTCTTCCATTTGTCTATATGTCTGTTTTTCTGCTAATACAAAGTTGTTTTGATTATTGACACATAGTATAGACTAAACTCAGAGAATGTGATGCCTCCAGCCTTATTATTATTATTATTTTTTTTTTTTTTGGAGGATTGCTTTTGCGATTTGGGGTCTCTGGTGATGTCATATCAGTCTGCTGATTTCTTTATTTCTCGAAAGAATGTCTGTGGAATTATGATGGGAATTGCATTAAATCTGTATATTGCTTTGGGTAGTATGGCCATTTCAACTATGTTGATTCTTTCAATCCATGAACACAGAATATCTTTTCTTTTGCTTTTTCTTTTTAAGATTGATATTTATTTATTTATTTATTGACAGAGAGACAGAGAGACAGAGAGAAGGGGGAAGGGCCCAGAGAAGTCTCCATAGATGACAGAATTAGTTTTCCATAGTTTCACTCCACAGGTGGGCATGGGGCTGTGCAGGGCAGGAACTGGGCTGGGAGCCTGCCACATAAGCCCTGGCAAGAACTGAAGTGGGGGCACTCCCCAATTCAGCATATGGGCCAGGCCCAGGATTCAATCCTTGGGCTCCAGGGCTGCAAATCAAGTGCTTAACCTGCTGAGCCATCCCAGCTTCCCCAGAACATCTTTTCATTTCTTTGTATCTTTTTCAATTTTATTTAATATTGTCTTATAGTTTTCTGTGTATAAGTCCTTTACATTCATTGTTAAGTTTATTCCTAAGAATTTTATTCTTTCAGTTTTGATCACAAATGGTACCGTTTTTCTCATTTTTTTCTGAAGTTTTGTTTGTATATAGAAATTAGGTTTAATCTCCATGTATATGTGTTTTTTTCTGATTTCTTTTTGTAGTTGATCTCCAATTTCAAAGCTTTGTGATCAGACAATATACTTGGTATGATTTCAATCTTCTTAAATTTGCTGAGGCTAGTTTTATATTCCAGTATGTAGCCTATAATTGAAAATGTTTCATATGCACCAGAAAAGAATTTATAGTCATGTTTTGTAGGATAAAGTATTTTGTAAATATCAACTATGTCCAATTGCTATAATGTGTTTTTTAAAGCTGATACTTTTTTATTTATTATCTGTTTGGATGATCTATCTATGGCTATCAAGGGGGTGTTTAAGTCCCCTATTATAATGGTGGTATTGTCAGTTTCTCCTTTTAGATCTGTTAGTAGTTGCTGTGTAAATTTTGGTGCTTCTTGGTTGGGGGGCATATATATAAATAAGTATCATGTCTCTTGTATTATTCCATTTATCGTTATAAAAAGCACATCTTTGTCTCTTATCATTTTTTTGATCCTAAAGTCTATTTGGTCAGATATAAGTATGGCTACACCTGCTTTCCTCTGGTTGTGATTTGCTTGGAGTATATTTTTCCACCCTTTCACTTTGAGTCTGTTTGTCCTTGTGGCTGACGTATGTCTCTTGTAGGCAGCATAAGGTTGTTTTTGTTGTTTAATCCAGTTCGGTACTCTGTGTATTTTTATTGGCGAGTTCAGTCCATTTACATTTAGGGTGATGATTGCTATATGAGGATTTACTATAGCCAGCATTTTTTCCCCATAGGTAATTTTGATTTCATGGTGTTTATGACTGTTTTTGTTTTGTTTTGTTTGTTTTGTTTTATTCTGTTGTCTTTCTGGCCTCTGGCTGACTCTCTCTCTCTCTCTCTCTCTCTCTCTCTCTCTCCTTTATTTGTTATGTGTTCCTGTTCTAAGTTGTTTTTGAGTGATTTCCATGAACTTTATGTAAAAGAACGTTTCATATATGCAGTGGCTACTTCAGGATGTTTCTTATCTCCATTCTCTTTGGAAATCTAAACCTTTACTTTCTCCTCTTTTATGTTCTTGTTGTTCTGGATTATTCTCATTTATTTATACTTTTTATTTCAAGTCCAATTGCATCCTTCAGTATTTCTTGAACTGCTGGCCTTATGCTGGAGAATTCCTCCAGTTTCTGTATGTCTGAAAAGGTCTTTATTCCTCCTTCATATCTAAAGAATAACTTTGCTGGGTAGGTTAGTCTTGGCTGGTTATTTTTCTCTATCAATATTTTGAATACTTGATTCCACTCCTTTCTGGCTTATAGAGTTTCTGTTGAGAAATTAGATGATAATCTGACGGGCTTTCATTAATAGGTTATGCTGTTCTTACTTATGGCTGCCTTGAGGATGCTTTCTTTGTCTTTGACCTTTGACATTTTCAGTATAATGTGCCTTGTAGAGTGTCTGCTGGGATTCAAGTAGCTAGGGGTCCTGTTTCCTTCTTGAATTTGAGGTCCAGTTCTTGCCAAAGATTTGGGAAGTCTTAATCTACTATTTCTCTGCGCAAATTCTCTGTGCCCATCTCATTCTCTGCTCCCTCCAAAATACCAATTATTCTTATGTCTTTCTTTCTTTCTTTCTTTCTTCTTAAAGATTTATTTTATTGATTTGAAAGAGAGAGAGAGAGAGAGAGAGAGAGAGAGAGAGAGAGAGAGAGAGAGAGAAAGGGGAGGGCACAGAGCCCTCCATAGTTGTACGACATCAGTTTTCAACAAAGTATTATTTCACACAGATGGGTAGGGGGGCCGTACAGGACAGGAACTGGGCAGGGTACTCCTGCATGGGAGGCAGCCCCTACAAGCTGGGGCTCAAAACAAGGGCCTTCCACACAGGATGCTCATGTCAGTGAGAACTGAACTGGGGGGTCACCAACCCAGTTCAGCATATAGGCCCACATGGGCTGAGGCCAGGATTCAATCCTTGGACCCTGGGGCTGCAAAACAAGCACTGAACCCACTGAGCTATCCTGGCATCCCCTATTAGTTTTTCTAATGGAGTCAGATATTTCTTGTAAATATCTTTCATTTCTTTTATCTTCTAGGACTCTCTGTTCTTCCTGGTTTGACATTACCAAATTTGTGTCTTCAATTTCACTAATTCTTTTCTTCATGTGGTCAACTCTGCTTCCTATGCTAGCTATTTAATTTTTTATATATTTTATCGTTGTTTGTTTCCAGAATTTTTATTTGCTTTTTTTTTATAGAATCAATTTTTTCTTCTGAGATTACTTTGCTCCCTCTGTGTACTCTGCCAGTTTTCTTTTATCTCTTCTAGTGTTTTCATAATTGCAGTCTTGAGTTCTGTGTCATTTAGCTCATATGTTTCCATATCTTCCAATTCCTTTTCTGGAGATTTTTCATTTTCTTTCTGAGCACCTTTGTTCACAAGGGTATTCATTGCTATTGGAGCATTTCTTTATCTGGACATGAGGACTTTACCCCTGGTAGATGTGAAGAAATCTTTTTTTTACTTCCTAGCTGGTGTTGCTGCAGTGTCTTATAATATTTTCTCTTGGTTATTTGGTTTTCTCACAGTGGGATACTTCCCAGAAGGTGGGCTTCTCTTTGACTCAGTCTCCCTGGTCTCTTTATGCCTCCTCTTTGGGAAGATATAGCGGGTGATGTTTTGCTATGTCTCTGAGATCCCACTGCGTTCAGAAGCTGCCATTTCTATGCTTCATTTTTTTCTAGATAACCCCTGCTGACTTCAGCAGGAAGAGTGCAGGTGGAGTTTGTTGGGAAAGGTGCAGGTGTGTTTGCATCAAAGGGTAATGGCAACTTTCTGGTAGCAGCTCACTAAATGCAGGCTCTGGTTGGGGCTGGCAGGGCATGCTTTGGGAGAGAGCAAGGGGAAGTAACCAGGTTCTGTGTCCAAGAACACACAGTGCTCCAGCTGGGGCCCTACCTCATTGAAGACTACTCTGCTCTTTAGCCACCAGCACACTCCCTCTGCCAGCACTCTTGCCATCGGTATGCTTCCCTTTTGCTCTGGTCACCAGACTTTCACTCTCTGGGCCCCCACCCCAGCTTCAGCCACCCGACCTATGTGCTGGCAGCCAGACCCTCACTCTGGTCACCCACATGGATCTCTGACTGCTGTTGGTGCCTTGCTCTGGCCTCCTACATTGCGCCATGGCCACCCTCACCACGCCATGGCTGCACCCCCCGCACTCCCACCAGGGCTTCTCACCACAGTCAGCCAGGCCTGCTTCTGCTGTCCACCCCATGTTCTGGCCATCTGTGGCTCCACCTCTGTCCATTCTAGGCCTCCAACCCACCCAGAGTCACTCTGCACCCCGACTCATGCCCCACGCTCCCACCTCAGTCAGTCTCTCCTCTGCTGGTACCTAGGTCAATCTTTGGGTTGGTTACCAGGTAGGTCTCTGGGTTGCTCCATGCAGCATGTCTCCACACTGTTCCCTTTCTTTCTCTCTCATTCGCCTTCCTTTCTTCAGCTTTAGGTATTTTCTTTCAATGAGTGGGACTGTCAGCTGAGGCTGTGTATTGCTTAGGGATTCTCTGGTTGGATTTTAGTTGTTTAATTTGTTGTTCTTTGCAGGAGAGGTTTCAAGAGCTCCTCTCACACTGCCATCTTGATGACATCCCCTTGGTTAATTATGGAAAAAACCCTTTAACAAGTGCTTTGCACATAGATAAGTTCCCATAAATTTCAGTGACTATTCTGCTTGCTTTTATTTTTATTGTTATGGTGACCTACAGTGCTCAAGATGTTGGGAGTGCTTGGACTCAAGAAGGCTTGGAGGTGGGTGTACCACAGGCAAGACCCAAAGTCAGTGTCTATGAAAGAAAGAGAAGCCACAATCCATGAAGTAGGGGAAGAGACTGCAGAAAATGCAAGACATCTAGAGCTTTGCAGAGTCCTCTTGTCCTAAATAGTAAGGTGTCTGGGCCACTGTGCTAATTATTTTGGGTACATTCTTCTAAAAGACAATCATGAGGAAACCTAATCTAACCAACAACAACATAAAAAAACTGGGCCATTCTACTTTGCCAAGGGCCAACCAAGGCTGGAAGTAAAACTCCCTGCAGCGTCAAAGCTGATTCTCTCTTCAGGGTCTCAGACATTTCAACACTAATCAGAGAAAATGAATTTTCTTAAAAAAAAAACAGCAAGAACTTCAAATGCAGTCAAAATATGTCTGAGAAATAATTGTATGAGTTCTGATGTTTAACCAAATTGGGAGGGCAAGAAAGAATTTTCATGAGAAATGAAAAACAATGTTAGCATTTTCAAAAGCTCGACTGCCTAGGAGCCCTACGGAAGGATTAAGGAACATTGTACATAGGGGAAGAATATAATACAGAAAGAGTGACCTGTGGTGACTTTACTGCTGGACATAGAAATAAAATATCAGGCCACACATGCTCATAAGCATTATAAACATGTGGAAGAAACATTAGGCTGTGAGTTGGGTCCCTATCAGCACTTCCCTCTTCACTACTCTCCCCAGGCTGACCCCTGACTCGCCTCTCCCAAGCCTATCTCTCCCCTGGCATTCCTACCCAGACTTTGTGACTTCAGATTCTTTTTTCATGTCACCATTGTGCCTTAAATACAGAAATATTGGATTGTCTTTTATTTTTCTCTCTGTCCCTTATTGTCCTTACTGCCCAAAACCTAATGGGGTAGCATGCTTTCAAGTGGTACCATCATGCTTTCATCACAGAGCTGGACCACTTCACTCCTTCATGAAAGAAGTCTGGGAAATGTAGTCCTGGGCTATGGGGAAGAATACACTAGGGAAGAGAGTCATGGTCTTGTTGTTGATAGCCGCCCCTCTGCCATGATTGGACTGTCCTTCTATTATGTCAGATGTATTATCACAGCTGTCATACACATTTATCTATGTGTTATAAGCTCCTTGAAATAAGTGCTGTAGCTTGTTTATCTTTGTTTCTTCAGGCCCAGCATCATTTCTTGCACATGTATTTTACATGCACGCAGACACACACTTTACACATGCAATTTTGGTCAAGACATTAAGTCTCTGAATATCATTTGCACAATATGTTTGTGGCTATTCTAGGTTTAAGAACTGGGTTTCCTAATCCTTAGGTCACAGCCATGTCTCCATATGTCTGGTTACTATCTTTTCTATACAATAATTTAAGAATTCAAAAAATTATGTAGTAATCTAAGAATTCAAGAACTCTTTGTTGCAAACTGCTTTCTTCTGCATTTTCAAAGGAGAGCTGAGAAAAAAATTCTGCATAGAACCACTTATCTAGACAATTAAGCAGAAACCAAGCTAAAAACCAAGGCAGGTGGTTCCGCAGGCAGGGCAGATGGCCTAAGCGTCTTCTTGCTGCTCTTGCAAATGCTAGGGTCTGAGAAGTAGTCAGACTGCTTATGCATGAGTTGGCCTCCAAGCAGCTGCAATTATGGGGAGGGGGGCGGAATTATCCTTATCTTCCTTTTAATACAGCAAAATGAACATTCTGGAAATGCAGATGCCCTGTCCACCAGTTTTCACATTTGCAAAACTGAATTAGGGCAGGGACCTCAAGCACAAGTGTAGTGCATTGATGGCATTTCCTCTGTTCATCCTTTTGTTCACCATAAATCCCTCATAACAACTTTTTTTTCAAAGATTTATTGTTTTGATAAAAGGTGAGAAAGAGAGAGAAAGGGGAGGTCCCAGAGCAGTCTCCATAGTTGTACATCATTAATTTTTGACATAGTTTTCTTTTTTTCTACACAGGAGGACATGGGGCCTCGTGGGGCAGAACCCAACTGGGACCTTCCACGTGGGAGGTGAAAACCCTCACCACCATCCTGATGGTTACCAGTTGAGCTACAGTTCTGCATATGGGTTTGCATTGGCCAGGGCCGGGATTTAATCCCCAGATCTAGTGGTTGCAAGCCAAGCTGTCAACCCGTTGAGCTATGCTAACATCCCCCAACTTTTTTTTTTAATTCAAGCTCTCTTAATATGAACTTTTTAGATGCAGAGAGTTCTGGTCTTATCTCTGGCTTCTATTGGAATGTGTGGAGAGGAATTTGGAGTCAGACTTCTCCAAGGCTTTTCTCTGCCCTGGGCTCCACTGGATCTGCAGAGTAAACACTTGCTCTGTACACATTTGGTGTGATGGAAAGAAGGGCACCAGTGGCTCTTCATTTCACATGGACACCCTGTCTTGAACTCTCACTTCCTGCGACTCATTGTGTTAGTGCAAGAGACAGATGCAAGCAAACCTTTCCCTCAGTGCTGACCCATGTGATACCTGTTTGTCATGCAAGGTGTTGTTATGGCTTATTATGAGAGTAGGAAGGCCATGTGTAAAGTCCACTCTGCCTTCCTCTGGCCAAGGGGAGATGACTGGGCTGGTGTCCTTGATAGGGGATAAAACCAACCTGTGGAGAGAGGGCAATTGTGAGGGCTCAACCCCAGTCTGTCCTGGGTATCTGTGGGGAAATGTGCCTTTTTTGCTTCAGTCTCTATTAGCACACACATGACTTACCTTATAGCAAAAGTACTAGATGATGGTCTCAGCATATCACCTTCTTTTGCTTTGCTTGGGGTAGAGCCTATTCCATTCTACTAGGTACCGGTAGGAATCCTGCACAAAGAGTTAAGCCACAGCTCCCCCAGTGGCCCGGCATGTCCTTAAGCTGAGCATGTGACCTATGGCTGTGGGGACCTTAGTGTCCTACCATTCACAACTTCACATACCCCCACTCTTTCAGGCCAGAATAGAAATGATCTCCTTTTGTCCTGTTGCTAAAGAAGGGCTGGGGACTGAAAGGACTGAGGTTTTGTCATATTATTTGTTTACTTTATTTTTTGTATTCCAGAGATAAATTTGACAGGTTTTCAGTAAATTTAGTGGAAAAACTGAACATTACACATTCTAGAGGAAATGGCATCATTGAGCAGAATAGCAGGAATAAAGAAAAATAGCCTATATAACATTTTAGGGACTAAATAAACTGAATGTCTTAGACTAGGCATTTGATAATTTGAAGTGGATGAAAAATAAACTTTTATATCACCTTGAAATTAGTAAACTTGTGATTCTGGATATATATGTATTACCACAAAGACCTTAGTATGAAAATCCTTTATTTCAAGTTCATAATTGTCCTTTGAAAAAAAAATCTTTGGGAAAGAAATAATTAAAAAACCTAGACAGGCAATCTAATCTATAGTTATTTTTTTAGGCACCTGATTAATCACAAAGGTAAATACAGTTGACACTTGAACATCCTGGGTTTGAACTGCATGGGTCCACATATATGTGGATTTTTTTTTGCAGTAGACACTGTAAAGGTATTTTCTCTTCCTTACAGTTCTCTTAATAATAGTTTCTTTTCTCTAACTTACTTCATTGTAAGAATACAGTATATAATAAATATAACATACAAAAATATGTATTAATTGACTGTTTATGTTATTGGTAAGGCTCTGGCTAAAACAGGCTATGAGTGGTTAAGTATTTGGGAAGTCAAAAGCTATACACAATTTTTGACTGCATGGGAGGTGGTGCTCTTTAATCCCTGTGTTGTTCAAGGCTCAACTAACTATGTAACTTCTTTTAAACACAAACACTCAATATATTGTTTAAAAACTCTCTAAAGAGAGAGAAAGAAGGAGAAATACCCACTTGGTTCCAGTACTTGCAGATTCTAGTCTCTGACCACCATGCCTTCTAAAATTCAAATCCTTTTCTTTCTTTTTCAATCCCCATTGGAATCAGAAATAGATATCCATTTGTCACTCTTTAAATACATCTTCATGTACACAATGGTTTTAAACTCATTCCATGTAATCATGTCTTCCTCAGAAACTCTCATTGCCTTTCGTCTCTGTCTAAGTAGAGAAATAAGTTTTCTTACTATTTTTTTAAGATTTTTTTTTTTGAGATATGAGGGTGGAGGCAGAAGGCCCAGAGCAGTCTCCACAGTTGTACATCATTATTTGTGACATGGTTTCATTCCACACAGGTGGATGTGGGACTGCGTGGGGCAGGAAGTGAAATAGGGGCTCCCACATGGGAAGTGAGAACATTTGCTGCCACCAGGCCATTACCAGTTGTGCCACAGTTTAGCATATGGGTCTGCAAAGGCTGGGGCTGGGACTCGGTTTTCAGACCTCATGGTTTCAAGACAAATGCTCAACCTGCTGAGCCATCTCGGCATCCCTCTTGTTGGTTTTTTATGACTTTTTTTTTTTTT
>PVKE010047364.1:0-11948 GCA_004027555.1 Craseonycteris thonglongyai | reverse complement strand
CATTTGTGCGCTTGCCTCACAATCATAAGGTCTGGGGTTCAATTTCTTGCCCCAACCCATGCAACCCCATATGCTGAACTGCAGTGCAACTGGTAACCACTGAGATAGTTCAGCAGCAAAGGTTCTCACCTCCCATGAGGGAGGCCCTCAATTCAGTTCCCACCCTGCGTGACCCCATGTCCACCTGTGTGGAATAAAACCGTGTCACAACTAATGACATACAACTATGGAGACTGCTCTGGGTCCTTCTCTCTCTCTCTCTCTCTCTCTCTCTCTCTCTCTCTTGCACCTTCTCTCAAAACAATAAAAAAAAATTACTTTTTTTTTTTTTTTGCTTATATAAGGGAGATTAGATTTGGCTGCAAGTAGCAGAAAACTACCATTGTCTTAAGCAAGTAAGGATATATTAATCTCATATGAAAAGTTAAAATATAAACTCTACAGGTCTTATGCAGTGGATGTGTTGTGTTCTTATGTTCCAAATTCATTTTTTATTTTTTTTTGTCCTCTCATCTCAGTGTCATTATTGTCCCCCTCACAGTCACAAGGTGGTGGCTGTACCTGTAGGCATCAAGACTGTGTTCTACACAGGAAGAGAAATGACAAAGTTAAAGACATTTTCCCAGTAAGTCTTTACCTTTCTTATTTGAGAAGGAAAGCCATACACATTCACCCCACATTGACTAGAACCAGGTCACATGGTTACCCTTATAAGCAAGAGAAGCTGAGAAATTATTCATTTAGATATCTCTAACCTGTAGAGAGGAGAGCAATGGAGAAAATGACTGGAAATGGATATTGAATAAGCCAACTCAATATCTGTCATCGAGAGACTATATAAAATTTTCTGGGATGCCTGGATAGCTCAGCAGTTTGAGCGCTTGCCAGACAACCTCGAAGTCTTCTGATCAAACCCCAGACCAGTCCCCAGCCTGTGCAGACCCATATGCTGAACTATGGTACAACTGTTAACTGCCAGGATGGTGGCAAGGGTTCTCCCCAGTACAGTTCCTGTCCTGTGCAGCCCCACATTCACCTGTGTGGAATGAAACTATGTCATGTCTAATGATGTACTCAACTATGGAGACTGCTCTGGATTCTCTCTCTCTCTCTTTCTCTCTCTCTCTCTCTCTCTCTCTTTCTCTCTCTCTCTCTCTCTCTCTCTCCTTCTTTCAAACAATAAAATTAATCTTTAAAAACAATTTTCTGGGATTGTGGAGAATGAAGATAGAAGATAAGTGAGGACTTACACACACATGGGTTCTTATGACAGATATCAATAGTTGGATAACCCAATAACATTTTCAACCCCCAGTTTTCTTGCCACCTTCAACAATAGAATCTAGAAAAATATATACTCACTTTCCTAGTCCCACTTGCTAATTCTATACATAGTTCTGGGCATGTATGACATAGTTCTGGCCATAGAGTGAAACATAGTTGTTGCTACTTCTTTTTACCATCTTGACCATGGATGTGACACCTGAAGATGTGGCAGTCATCTATGAACATGACAAGCACAGTGGTGACAAACACAGTGACAAAAGCAAACAGCTAAGGGAGACAAAGTAGAAGTATGGCAAGAAGATTAATTCTTGCTTATATAGTTACGCTGCTATGCCAGTCCTAGCCTGCATCTCCAGACATCTTGTGTGGGCTAATTGGTTTAATCACTGTTGGTTCAGATTTACATTATTTGAAGTTAAAATAATATGTGCCTGATACAGGTCCTAAGAAGGAACCCCATACACTGTGACTACCTCCCCCTGTTGACTCAAAATTGAGCCCCAGTGTGGAAGGGAAACAATGAAGCCCAAATCAGTTTGAGGGGTGTGAGAACAACAGAATCAATGCCCCCACTGCCAGACAGAATTCAGTGTAGTGATAGCACCACAGAATAAAAATGGTTGAGTGTTGTGTTTAGGTAGACAGTCTGAGACAGCAGCCATAGGATTTGGCCCCTGCAAGAAGCCACAGGAGTAGCTGAGAGAAAGAAACCTTAAGGACAAGGGGAAATCTGGCAACAATCCACACGTTCAAGAACATGGCATCTCACTGGTGCTAGTATGGATAAAGACCTTGAGGATTAAATTTTCATGGCCATCTGAACACTACAGAGATATAACCTAGGTGGAATCTGTACTTGATAAGATTAAGTTTCTCCTACCCTGAGAGAAATTTATAAATAAATACTGATCAAAGAAAAGAGGGTTCTTTTGAAGGTCCCCTAATTATGTTTATGGTAATAATTTGTATTATTTTTTAGAAAGGAAGTATTTATGCCTGCCAAAGTATTCAGCCTCTCAAAGAAAAAAAAAATGGTGTCCAAGGACTCACTGAAAGATCAAATCCCCACAGAGTGGGGCCTGCCTCATTCCTTGTTCTTAGTTTCAGTGTCAGCTGAGAACATGCTTCGCTCCTTTGCTCAGCACACTAAGTAAAAATAGGGTGTTATGGACAGTTTCCTGTCTCTGTTGAATATACTAAATAAAACTTAGAAATTAGTGCCAGTGGTTTCAGTTAAAGGTTATTGTCCCCAGCTGAACCGCTCATGTTGTACAAAGGGCTCCCTGAAATGGAAACTTCACTCCATCTATGGACTTGTCTAAATGACAACCCTATTAATTGACCTGACTTTGTCACAGAATATGAATTTGTTTCCAAGTTTCTCTGCTCATGACTAAGCATAAAACTGTCTTTCATCTACATCTAATACAAAATTTCACATTAAAGTATAAAATAATTCTGCTTAGGTGAGTAGCTTCCCAAAGGGCCAGTGTAGGAAGTTTGTGGATTTTCCCATATCAAAGACTTTGCTGGCCTTTTAGTACCTAAGCTCACATAAACTAGTCCTGTCAAAGAAGTTTCTATTTTTATTTACAACAAATTAGAGCAAATGTATATTCTTAGAATGAACAGGCTTCTGAGAATATGCCTCCAAATGACTAACAATTCACACTCTAGAATGAAAAAGGTTGGGTTTCTAAATACCAATATCCAAAGCTGAATAAACCACAGGTGATTTGACATTTGAATTTCTGATTTATAAGATTAAACTGAATCCTTGGACAAAGGTCACAGTGCTCACATTATAGCTGACTATGGTTTCTATTTAATATTTAAAACTTCAGAGAAGATTCTGTCCTGAAATAGAAGACACACAATCAGAATTTAGAAGTATTTATCACCCAAAGCAAATACCTGCTGCATATGGGGTCTTAGTGTTCTCATGATTTTATTTCATTTCGTTTCATTTTTTCCAAGTATTGTTTCAGCCAAGTCCTTCTTACTCTTCAATTCTATGCTTGAAGTTAGATGACATACTTTTCTACAAGCCTTTACTAACACTTCATTTTGTATTCAGAAGATAATTTTCATGTGTACTTTAGAGAACATACCAAGGACAATGACAAAATAGAGCCCCAATACCAGACCTTCACATCAGTTAATGAAGTTCTATTTTCCTGAGAAAAGGAGATAATGTAGATTTATGTATGTTTCATGCTGCTACCAATACATGAGGATGTCCTCTATAATCATGTGGCTAATATAGTATCTTAATCTACTTGGTGTTCTTGTACCAAATCTTGTCAATTCAACTATTAACCTTGTCTATTTAGGATGTATTGACTATACTTATGGACATCATATATGATGTGCCATAAATATTGCAGGCGCAAAATTTGTTCAATTCATTTATAGAAGTCAGGAACTACCAAATCACTATAATCTCTCAAAATGCATTTATATTCTGACAGAACAATACAGAAGACATACCAACATTGAGGATTATAAAATCAATTTACTCTAGGATAAACTAGCAAACTTAAAAATACAAAATCTACCTGTATCTTCAGCCTTCTTCACAGTCCTTAGGCTGCTTGAAGTGCTCTAATTCATACTAAGCAACCTTACAGGCAGTATTTGGGTCTATTTTCCAGGGCATCTTCCTCTGCAGCTTAAAAATAAAAATAAAATTGGATTTCCCTGACAACCCATGATTCAAGCTAATGAATTTACTCTCAATTTTATTAGAAACCATCTACTAACCATAACTCAACAATCCAAACACTATTGAACTGATAATTACTAATTCCTCTCATGTTAAGCTTTTCTAGTCTTCAAAACAGATAAAAATGTTTTTGCATAGAAAATGTTCGTCTGGGTCATAAGTGTCCTAAGTAATTTAATAGCTGGTATTTTGATTTGGTTAGGAACTCAAAGAGCTCCTTTAATTACCTGATGAAGTTCCCTCAATTACTCAAAGTCAACAACCTTCTTACATTAATGCTACATTGAATCTCTTTTACAAATTTCTAATCATGTACAAGTATTTAACAGGCTATTTTTGTGGGGAAACATGCCAGCAATGTGCATTGAGAATGTCACGATGCCATTGCAGCAGCTAACAGTTGCACCGCATTGCAGCATATGGGTTTGCAAGGTCCGGGGCTGGGAATCAAACACTGGACCTCATAATTGCAAGTCAAGCATTTAACAGCTGAAATATTCCAGCATTTCCTCCAACACTTTTCTGAAATGCAATTCTTTACCATTTTTCCAGGGCCTGATGTAAGTCTATCTCATTTCATAGCTCACAACACTGAAAAAAAGAACAGAATAGTGGAAGAAGAAAATAATGTATTTAGTGGCTTACACTTATTAGTTTGTAAAACTATATAGATAACTGGAAATTCTATTAAGCCATTCCCACCAATTACTTCTGAATTATAAAATAAATTGAATATCATTTCTTTGTGAGCATCTATGTGGGTATGTCTCTCTTCATAGCTTATGTCATATGTCAAATTAACCCCTTCTTTTCCAACAGACTAAGATGGCCAAAAATGATCCTTATCTCTTGATATTCACACCTTGTGTAAACTCCTCCCCTTGAGTATGGGCAGGATCTATAACTTGCCTCTAACCAATAGAATACAGCAAGGTGCTAGGATGTCACTTTTGTGATGACATTGCATAAGATTGTAACTTTTGGCTTTCTAGGAAACCTCCTAGCTGGCTCTGATGAAGCAAGCTGCCATGTTGTGAACTTACTATGAAAAAGGCCACATGTGGCAAGCAAAGAACTGAGACCCTTAGCCTAACAGCCTGCAAGGAACTGATTGAATTCTGCTAACCACCACAAGATTGAAAATGGATCCTTCCCAGTAGAGCCTTCAAATAAGATTCCAATCATGGCTGAACCTGCAGCCTTGTGAGAAATCATGAATCAAAAGACTCAGTTAAGTTGTGCCCAGATTCTTGACTCAGTGAAATAATAAATGTGTTGTTTTAAGTTTCATGTTTGTGGTGATTATGCAGCAATAAATAATACTCAGTAACCAGATCTTAATAAGAATATAGTCAAGATATAATTTCTTATAGGCATTTATTTAAAAATATTGAAATGTAATGGCAATTATTTTTTGCCCTATGAAAAAATATGCTTATTTTGTTAAGAAATTAAATTCTTTGTTTATTCTGAACCTTTGTTGAGAGCTATTAACTATTGTTATTTGAGTACTGATAATTTATTAATTTTTATAACGTTAATTATCAAACACCATAAAATACTATAATATTAGATACTAGAGAATAGAGACATGAAGGCAGTGAACTGAAGACTCTCTGCTTCACAATCCGAGTTTTGTTTTTCTTAGTAACAATGAAATCTATCTTTAGTAACAACTGAACTCACTTCTTAGTGAGAAAAATTAGGTAGTATTAGAGTTCCACTCTTCTGTTCTTCTCTCAATGATCAAATAGTTTTCTCTTTTTTATGTAAAAAACTAAATTTGCAATTCCATTCTCTGTTTGTTTTAGTAGTTTTTCATCGTTCTTCCATAATGTAATTAATCTGAATACAAGTATGAAGAAAGCAATTTTTTGTACTCAATATATAAACAAGTAATACAAATAAGAATTTTCTAATGACACTTTAAATAACAGCTAACTCCATAGTAGTAAAACAACCTAATTGATGAAAGATGATTCAGAATATAAGAAACATTCAATTAATCATACTGCACATATATCATACACATACCTACACCCCAAGAAAAATATAACAATGCCTATTAGAATCTATGAACACAATCCACACTAATCCTGCAAAGATCTCGGCAAAATTTATCACTAAAAAAATATCTTCATTGAATCTTCATTCATAATCTGTGCAATTCTTATTCTTTACTGAATCTTATATCTGGAAGACTTTCAAAGCATTTTCACACACATAGCCCTGTGGAAGTTTCACAATTGCCAAGAGGTAGCCAGGGAAGTTATTATTAATGCCATTTATAGATCAGGAAATGAGAAGTCAGAAATGTCAGCTGATTTGTTTTAGAGCAAATTGTTGAAAGCAAAATGGAAACACAGGCCTCTCATTACCTTTACAGGAATATTGTTGAAAAAACAATATTCCATTTGGGCTAGCTATCACCGAAGAAGCTCCTAGGCAAAATAGCACCACCTCTCCAGGAAAACATCTAGGCTCCTACTTGACAACTTAATTCAGTAGGCATTTCTACTTCTAAGCTTCTCATATAAATTTAGGCTTCACTAGCTTTAGTTAAAAGTAATTTATTTGAGAGACCCATAAACATATTTAATGGCCTTCTCCTGAACTGTATTGAAATCACATTTTAATTTATAAGGAATTCAAATTTTCACTAGAATATTGTTTGTGTTCCAGTTTTAATAGTTTATAATCCCTTTGCCCTTAGTAATTTCATAATTCTTTGAAATTCTATCTCAAACTCTATTTCTTCCATAAACCTTCTTCAATAATTTCATCAAGTATTAATCTTCACCTTCCTTAACAATTGTTAACATTTTATTTAACAGAGCATTAATATAAGGTACAAGTTGATTGCTTTAATTTAATATGTTTAACTTAACAAAGCTAACCTGTTTCAGGTCTCTCTTATACAAGCTGCTTTCAGTTACAGGTCAATATTGCCATATCATAGTCAGGTTTATTTAAAGTAAGGTACAATATTACTTCAATATGCACTCACAGCACTTAATGCTGAATTCTACCCAACTTGGAACCTTATTACATATTGTCTTTTACTTTTTTCTAATTGTGTCTTCTCTTACACAGGACTCTGGTATTTGAGGGGCAGAGCTATATCATAATAATAATTTATATCATCTATACATATCCCAGTGTGAGGTGCATTATAGAGGCTCAGAAGTTGATGACTAGTTAGCTAGAATGACAGAAATACATAGTGGAAATATCCATAGTAGACCAGCTGGAAAACCTAGAATATTGTTAGAACATAGCTACTTACTAGTTATAATTTTAAACAAATATTTTAACTTTCTATTTATTTATGTATAACATAAAGAGATTAAACTAAATAATCTGCAGATTTATCTTTCAAGCTGAGACTGAACTAAAATAAGAACTAAAGAGAACACAGTTGTGTAGCTTCACTTTTCCTAAAATAATTTTGAGGAAAAAATCAAGGCAAAATAATTTAGAGAGTCTGTACAACAGGAAAAGCATATTTATTGCCTTTCTTAAATAGGATATAAATCAAAAAATTACATATAGATTTTTTACATTTAGCATCATTAGTGCATCTTGTAAACAATTTTTATCCTAACTTTTGGAACCCAGGTTCTTGACTTTACATGTTCTAGGGAGTCTGCAATTTTAACCTCAATTTCTGCCAAAGAAATTATTGTCCGAAGTCTTTTCTGAGTAAAGAATGCAAAATGGAAGAAACATAGACTATTATAGGCTCTTTTCTGGCCTAGATCATAGAAGACTGACCAGACCCTATTTTGCTTTTTGGAAAAATATTACAATATATCAACCTAGATCAATAATATGATGGCATGTATTAAACCTATTGAGTCTACACTCTGTACACAAAACAGTCAATAGGTATGAAGGAGAGAGAGATGGATCATGTTTAAAAGTCTTCTTTGCTAACTACTCCAATCTAAGACGAATCTTGACAGACTATGGCTTTAAGTTACATCCTTACTGGAAAGACTTGCCCCTGTCTGGTTATGTTGAGTTACCCTATGATAATGATGTGAAGCAAGTGATAGCCACACCAGTGGAATTGGCCCAAGAGTTTGACAAGTTGGACCTGAATAGCCCATGCAAGGCTTTCCCTGCCTATCACCAGCCCCCTGAGAGTCTCAAGCTGGAAGCCAGAGACAAGAAACCTGAAATCAAGTATTAATAGCTCCAGGGGAGGCATGTGGATCCTAGAAAGCACCTTATTTATAATTGAATGTCTGTGTAAATAAAATTCTACTTAGACAACAAAACAAAAAATAATGACTCTATGTAGACATTCATTCCTAACATCTCAAATTAAAAATATCAAACATTTCTTTCCCCTTATCAAAGATCAATCATAGATTTAATAAAATCCCAACCATAATCCCAACAATGAACAAGTTGACTCTAAAATTTGTATGGAAATTCAAGGGACCTCAAATACCCAAATCAATCTTGAAAAAGAACAAAATAAAAGGAGTCATACTTCTTACTTTAAAACTTATGTTGTATTAATGGCATGAGGCTCAACTAATAGATCAAAGAAAGAGAATTGAGAGGACAGAAGTAGACCCGTACTTATACAGCTTTTGTTCCGCAAAAAGATACTAGGGAATGCCAGGATAGCTCAACAGGTTGAGCGCTTGCCTTGCAACTGAAACATCCAGGAATTGAATTCTGTCCCCAGCCCATGCAAACCCATATGCTGAACTGGGGTACACCTCCCATGTGGAAGGCTCCTGTTTGGTTCCCATCCCACATGGCTCCACATTCACCAGTGTGGAAGAAAACTATGTCAAAACTAATGACGTACAACTATGGAAGCTGTTCTGCACCCCTCTTCTCTCTCTCTCTCTCTCTCTCTCTCTCTCTCTCTCTCTCTCTCTCTCTCTCTCTCTCTCTCTCAAACAATAAAATAAATCTTTAAAAAATATATACCGTACACCAAAAGTCTTCAACAATGTTATCCAAGTAACTGACTCCCACCCCACATCATCAAGGTGGGTCACAAACTCAAACATAAATATTGGGACTTAGAGGTAATCAAAAGTTTCTTAGATGGGTCATGCAACACAATAATCATTAGAGAAAATATTGAAAATTAAGACAATCAAAATTTAAAGGGAAAGCCGGGATGGCTCAGCAGGTTAAATGATTGTTTTGCAGTCCTGGGGACTGAGGATTAAATCCCAGCCCCGGCCAGTGCAGACCCATATGCTGAACTGGGGTGTGCTTCCCATGCGGGAGGCCCTCAGTTTGTTTCTCATCCCCTGGTTCAGCCCCTGACTCGAGGGAACATGCTTCCCATGCAGGAGGACCCCAGCCGAGTTCCCACCCTGCATGGCCCCTGCCTACTTGTCTGGAGTGAAACCATGTCGAAAACTGATGATGTGTAACTATGGAGACTGTTCTGGGCCCTCCCCCTTCTCTCTGTCTCTCTCTCTGTCTCTGTCAAAAACAATAAAATAAATCTTTAAAAAAAATTTAAAATTTAATTAAAAGACACCATTAAGAAAATGAATAGGCAAACCACAGACTGGAAGAAAATATTCATAAAACATGTATCTGATTAAGACTAGTATCTAGAGCTGCACTGTTCAATGTGATAACTATTAACCAAGGTAGCTATTTCAATTTAAATTAATTAAAATTAAATCAATTTAAAAATATACTTCATTTGCACTAGCCACATTTCACATTAAACATTTTGGACTATGCAGAACATTTTACTGGATACCACTCACTTAGAATGTAAAGAAATACTGCAACTCACAATAAAAAAAAATGCAATTAATTAAAACTTTAAAAAAGTTGTTGCATTAAAGTAAAGATACATGAATAGCCAATAAGTACTTTTTTTAAAAAGTGCCCAACATCATTAATAGGCAAAGAAATGCAATTTAAAATTATAAGGGTATATCAGTCACTATATATCCACCAGAATGGCTAAAATTTAAAGGAAAGGCAAAAACCAAACATTGACAAGATTGTGGGGTGACTTGAACTTTCTCACTTTATTATTGAAATTTTTAAATGTAACAACCATTTTGAAAAGTAGTCTGACACTATAAAACTTAAATATACAACTATCATACAACCCAGATATTCCACTCCTTGGCATGGATTTACCCAAGAGATATGAAAACATATGTCTCACAAAAACTTGAATGTAAATGTTCATAACAGCTTTATTCATAATGCCCCAAAACTGGAAATAGCCCAGAGTGCACCAATAGAAAAATTTTTTAAATTGTCATGTATTTATAAATTAAAGGCAAAGAAAAGAAACACACATGCAACAACATATATAAATGTCAAAAATAATTATACTAGTGAAAGAAACCTAATATATGAGAGTATATATTGTATGATTTCTTTTATATTAAATTCTAGAACAAGCAGAACTAATAATACACAGTAGAAAAAAATTAGAACAGTGATTTCCTCTGGAGGAGGTGAGGGCAGGAATTATTTGGAAAGAGGCATGAACTTTCTGGAGTGACAGCAATGTTCCATATAGTGATAATGGTTTGAGTTACCCATGTTGTATGTGTCAAAACCCAGTGAATATCTACATAAGATTTGCACATTGTGTTGTATGTGAATTTTACATTTAAAAAACTATATTGTTAAAGAGTCCTAGATTATTATGTCCCATCAAGAATGAGTTGAGGCTCTTTTTCATGGCACCTCAGAGGCAGACAGCTGCTTCAGGATGAAGCTGAACATCTCTTTCCCAGCCACTGGCTGCCAGAAACTCATTGAAGTGGACAATGAATGCAAACTTTCTACTTTTTATTAAAAGCATATGGTCACAGAAGTGGCTGCTGACGCTCTGGCTGGAGAATGGAAGGGTTATCTAGTTTGCATCAGTGGTGGAAATGTATCAAAAATAAGATGGGTTAATAGATAAGAATAGAGGGATGAATAGATGGATAGATATGTGACAGAGCAAGTAGAGTAAAAAGTTAATAGTAAAATCTAGGTGGTATGAACAGATTTCCCTGTAAAATTATTTTACTCTAAAATTCCTTCAACCTTGCTATATGTTTAAATTTTCATAGTAAAATGTTAATGAGAAAAAATGGGATCCCAGGACTTCCAGACACAGAATTCCAGTGTTAAATTTCCAAAATAAAAATCATGACAAAAATCATGAAGTCAATCATATTTTCTCTTGCTCTTTTCAAGGGATCCATCCTACAGTTTCCTGAGCTGTACTTCTCTATCTCATATTGGATAATTCCACTCCTTCAGGACTTGTGAGTGTTATCAAAAAGGAAACACACAAGGCCCTTGCGATAGCAATTTTTACTTAAAGGTCTGGGGTTTTTGTTGTTGTTGTTTGTTTTTTTCTTTTTATTTATTTATTTTTATTTTTTTAATCTCCTGCGAAAGAGAATAGGCAGGCTCTGATTCACAGTTTCTAGATCTTGATAATTCCGCCCACATAAAAATAGGAGTGAGAACTGATTAATAATATTATTTCAAAAAATAAAGTTAGGAAGGAAAGAAAATGATTTAAAAGAATATAGGCAATACCATTCATTGTCCAAAAGAAACCACTATTCCTTGGAGAAATGGCTGGGCAGGAAATATATAAGATGAACTTGAAGCATATTGTAGTGCCAAAAATTAAGGAAATGCTTTTTAAAAAACATATTGATGGGGAAAGCCGGGACGGCTCAGCGGGTTGAGCGCTCGCTTTGAGGCCATGAGGACCGAGGATCGAATCCCAGCTCCGGCCCAGGCAGGACCCACATGCTGAACTGGGGAGTTCCCACAGTTTGGTTCTCTAACTGTCTCTGTCTCTGTTTCTCTCTCTATCTGTCAAAAAGTAAAATAGAAATAACTATGCACTGAAGACAAAAAGATAATTTCTCTCTATAAATGTGAAAAGATAAAAAAAAAAAAAAAAAAA
>PVKE010047363.1:0-11952 GCA_004027555.1 Craseonycteris thonglongyai | reverse complement strand
CTATCCGACCTGAATCCAGAAATCAAAATAAATGGAGAAAAGTTGGGACAACAAAAAAATAAAAAGGAAAGAAGAAATGGATACAGGACATCCTCATATATCAATCATCACCCTGAATGTAAATGGACTGAATTCACCAATAAAGAGGCACAGGGTAGCAGACTGGATTAAAAAACAAAATCCAACCATATGCTGCCCAGAAGAGACACACCTCAGCCACAGGGACAAACACAGACTCAGGCTAAAAGGATGGAAAACAATACTCCAGGCAAATGGCACTCAGAGAAAAGCTGGAGTAGCCATACTGATTTCTGATGAAAAAGACATCAGGATAAAAAACATAATAAGACATAAAGATGGACATTACATCTTGATAAAATGGACCATAGAAGAAAACATCACACTCATCAATATATATGCTCCGAATCAGGAAGCTCCAAAATTTATAAAGCAACTACTAACAGAACTAAAAGGAGAATTTGACAAAACTACAATTATAGTAGGGGGATCTAAACACCCCCCTGACAACATTGGACAGATCATCCAAGCAGAAAATAAATAAGGAGATTGCAGCTTTAAATGATACATTATAGGAAATGGACATAATTGACATTTACAGGTCATTCCATCCTACAACAAAGGGCTATACATTTTACATTAGTGCACATGGAACATATTCAAGGATGGACCATATCCTGGGACTTAAATCCAACCTCACCAAATTTAAGGGCATCCAAATCATACCAAGTGTATTCTCAGACCACAAAGCATTGAAACTTGAGATCAATTGCAAAAGATCAAGTGCAGAGAGAACCACATATATGTGGAGATTGAACAACATGCTATTAAAAAGTAGCTGGATCAAAGAGGATATTAAACAAGAGATTAAAAAATTTGTAGAAACGAATGACAATGAAAACACGATGTACCAAAATTCTGGGACACAGCGAAAGCAGTATTAAGAGGAATATTTATAGCATTACAGACCTATCACAAGAAACAAGAAAAACTACAAGTAAACACCCTCACATCTCATCTTATAGAGCTAGAAAAAGAAGAACAGAGGTCCCGCAAAGCCAGCAGAAGAAAAGAATTAATAAAAATCAAAGCACAACTTAATGAAACTCAGAATAGAAAAACAGTAGATAAAATTAACGCCACAAAGAGTTGGTTCTTTGAAAAACTCAATAAAATCGACAAACCACTGTCTAGGCTCACCAAAGGACAAAGAGAAAAATCTCATATTTCCAGAATACGGGACGATAGGGGAGAGATTACAACTGATGCTGCAGAAATACAAACAATCATAAGAGATTATTATGAAATACTCTATGCCAACAAATTTGACAACCTAGAGGAAATGGACAAATTTCTAGAAACATATAGTTTACTTAAACTGAATCAAGAAGATTTGGATAACGTCAATAGACCAATCAACAGTACAGAACTTGAAACAATTATCCAAAAATTTCCCAAAGCAAAAGGCCTGGACCAGATGGCTTTACCAATGAATTCTACCAGTCATTCAAAGAAGAACTAATGCCCATCCTTCTCAAACTACTCCAAAAATTCAAGAGGAGGCAGTACTACCCAACTCTTTCTATGAAGCTAATATCACCCTAATACCAAAACCTGGGAAAGACAATACCAAAAAGGAAAACTGTAGGCCAATCTCACTGATGAACACTGATGCAAAAATCTTAAATAAAATTTTAGCTAACAGAATACAACAATGCATTAAAAAGATTATTCACTATGACCAAGTGGGATTCATCCCAGGGGCTCAAGGATGGTTCAACATACACAAATCAATCAATGTAATCCAGCACATAAACCAAACAAAGGATAAAACCATGATTATCTCAATTGTTGCAGAAAAAGCATTCGACAAGATACAACACCCATTTATAATAAAAACACTGAATATAATGGGAATTTAAGGAAAGTACCTCAACTTAATTAAGGCCATGTATGACAAACCCTCAGCAAATATTATACTGAGTGGGGAAAAACTGAAGCCTATTTTCCTAAAATCAGGAACAAGACAGGGATGCCCCCTGTCATCACTGCTGTTCAACATAGTACTAGAAGTTCTAGCCAGAGCAATCAGACAAGAGAAAGGAATAAAAGGCATTAGAATCAGGAGAGAAGAAGTTAAACTGTCACTCTTTGCAGATAACATGCTCCTGTATATAGAAAACTCTAAAGACTCTATCAGAAATTTATTACAAATAATAGACAATTACAGTAGAGTTGCAGGATACAAAATCAATATCTCAAAATTAACTACATTTTTGTATGCCAACAATGAAACTTCAGAAAGAGAGATGAGAAGATCCATTCCCTTTGCCATTGCAAACAAAATAATGAAATACCTAGGAATAAATCTAACAAAGAATGTGAAGGACTTATACACTGAAAACTATAAGACACTCTTAAAAGAAATTCAAGAGGACACAAAGAAATAGAAAGACATTCCATGTTCATGGATTGGAAGAATTAACATAGTTAAAATGGCCATACTCCCCAAAGCAATATACAGATTCAATGCCATTCCCATCAAAATCCCATAGTCATTCTTTCAAGAAATAGATTTTAAAAATCATCAAATTTGTATGGAACCACAAAAGACCACGAAGCAAAAGCTATCCTAAGAAAAAAGGATAAAGGGGCATTTCACTGCCTGACTTTTATCTGTACTACAAAGCCTCAGTAATCGAAACAGCTTGGTAATGGCAGAAAAACAGACCCAGGGACCAATGGAACAGAATTGAAAACTCAGAAATAAACCCACAAATTTATGGACAGACTATTTTTGATAAAGGATCGAAAAATATACAGTGGGGAAAAGAAAGCCTCTTCAGTAAGTGGTGCTGGGAAAATTGGAAAACCACATGCAAAAGGCTGAAGGTGAACTGCGATCTCTCACCATATACCAAAATTAACTCAAAATGGATTAAAGACCTCCAAATAAGAAAGGAAACAATGAAACGCATAGAAGAAACCATTGGCACTAAACTTATGGACCTGGGATTCAGGGAGGACTTTATGAATCTGACCTCATTGGCAAGGGAAGTAAAAGCACAAATAAACAAATGGGACCTTACCAAGCAAAAAAACTTCTGTGCTGCAAATGATACCATCAACAAAGCAAAGAGGCAACCAACCAACTGGGAGAAAATATTAGAGGCAAACAATGCCTCTGATAAGGGGCTAATATCAAAAATATACAAAGAACTTGTACAACTCAACAACTACAAAAAAAAGAAATCCAATTAAAAAATGGGCAGATGACCTTAACACACACTTCTCTCGTGAAGACATACATATGGCCAACAGATATATGAAAAAATGCTCCTCTTCACTAGCAATTAGAGAGATGCAAATAAAAACCACAATGAGATACCATCTTACACCTGTTAGAATGGCTATAATCAACAAGACAAGGGAGAAGCTGTGGAGAAAAAGGAACCCTCATACACTGCTGGTGGGAATGTAAACTGGTACAATCACTATGGAAGGCTGTATGGAGATTCCTCAAAAAATTACGAATGGAATTACCATATGACCCAGCCATCCCTCTACTGGGCATCTACCCTAAAAACCTGAAAACCTTAATCTTTAAAGATGTTTGGGGAAGCCGGGATGGCTCAGTGGGTTAAGCGCTCATTTTGCAGCGCCGGGGACCGGGGATAGAATCCCGGCCCCAGCTGGTGCAGAACCATGTGCTGAACTGGGAGCTCCCCCAGTTCAGTTCTCTCTCTGTCTCTGTTTCTGCATATCTCTCTCTCTCTCTCTCTCTGTCAAAAAACAATAAAAATAAATAAATAAATATTAAAGATGTTTGTACCCGCATGTTCATCGCAGCACTGTGGACAGAACATGGAAACAACCAAAATGCCCTTCAATAGATGACTGGATAAAGAAGAGGTGGTACATTTACACAATGGAATACTACTCAGCGATAAGAAATGATGAAATACAGTCATTTGTGGCAATATGGATGGACCCAGAGACCATCTTATTAAACGAAATAAGTCAGACTTAAAGAATCCGGAAAAATATGACCTCATTTATAAGTGGAATATAAAACTGAAAGTTACAAAGACACAGAGACCTATGGACACACTCAATAACTTGGTGATTGCCTGAGGGAAGGGGAGGAGGGGGGAGGGAGAAAGGGAGGGGAGGTGGGAGAGGGTACCAGCATTATGGACACACTCAATGGTTTGGTGTTTACCTGGAGAGGAGGGAGGAGGGGGGAGGGAGAGTTGTGCGGAGATGGGGGAGTGGACACCAGATATATGGTGTTGGAGGGGGACCTGATTCTGGGAGCTGGGCACATAATGCGATGCATGGGTGACGGGATGTGAAGTTGTACATCGGGAAATTATCTAATTGTTACCAACCAATGTCACCCCATTAAATTTAACAATAAAATATAATAATATTAAAAAAAAAGAACGTTAGGCAATTAATAAGTGGTTGTAAAATGTTAATGAATGAATCAAATTATTGCTTCCAGAATTATTGTAGTAGAATTATGGCTAAAATGGATCTTAACAAAAACTATGGGATGATGGGAAGGCTCAACAGGTTGAGTGCTTGCCTTGCCATCCAGAAGTCTGGGGATTAAATCAAGGCCCAGCTTGTGAAAGCCCACATGCTGAACTGTGGTGAGCAACTGGTAACCACCAGGATGACAGCAAAGGTTCTAGCCTCCCATGAGGGAAGCCCCCACTTTGGTTCTGCCCCATGTGGCCCCACATCCACCTATGTAGAATAAAACCATGTCAAAAAGAAAAACAAAACAAAAAAAACTAATGATGTACAATTGCAAATACTGCCCTGGGCCCTCCCCACTTCTCTCTTTCTCTCTGTCTGTCTCTCTCTTACCTTCTCTCAAAAACAATAAAATAAATCTTTAAAAATGAACAATATAACAGAGTTTTATTTTATATACATTTTTGCTTGATTTGGTAACAAATGCTACTAAAAAGATATCATGTGCACTCTTTTAAATGTTTCTTTTTTCATTGTCCATAGGACAAAAGCAACGTTTGTGTTATACTGGTACATAATGAATTAATGTTTCTCAAACTATTGAAATGAAAACTGGGGGAAGCTGGGATGGCTCAGTGGGTTCAGCGCTCACTTTGCAGCCCCAGGAACAAAGGATTGAATCCCAGCCGCAGCACATGGGGACCCATATGCTGAGCTGAGGCATATTCCTCATGCGGGAGGCCCCCAGTTCAGCCCCTGGCTCAAGAGGGCATGCCTTCCATGCGGGAGGACCACCAGCCTGGTTCCGGCCCTGCGTGGCCCCTTCCCACCTGTGCGAAACAAAACCATGTAGAAAACTGACAAAGTACAGCTGTGGAGACTGCTGTGGGCCCTCCCCCTTCTCTCTGTCTCTCTCTGTCTCTGTCTCTGTCTCTGTCAAAAACAATAAAATGAATCTTTAAAAAATAGAAAAAGAAAGGGAATCTGAAATAGAACTGTGAGTGAGAGACAAAGAATTTTTGAGCAGAGATATCTCAATAAACCATTAACTATGAAGATATCCAGGTTGTTTGTTTGCTTTCTTTTTTTTGCAGGGGTAGTGAATTGTGGAGTGGATATGTGATGTGAAGTAACAATGTGTGTTGCCCGGTATAATGTAAAAAAGGTTTCCAAAATTTTAGATTAGTGACATATTTTAACATGTTTACCCTTTGGTATGTTCATTTCCTTTAAATTAATAAATAAATGCCCATAAGCCTGAACCATACCACGGAAATACATATTTACTAGCATACAATTTTTTAAATCTTAATCAGACATAACTAATGATCATAGGAAAATGATGACTTAATAACAGCTAAGCCACCAAAATACAACTAGAGTGAAGATCACCAAATAAATTTGTAAGAATAAAAGTAAGATTATGAGTGCTTTAAACACTTACTTGTCCCCTGTTTTTGTTGCAACAGTGTTTATTTAACAAATACATTTTTTTTATTATTATTTTTTTAATCTTTTTTTTATTGTTTTTAACAGAGAGAGGGAGAGAGATACAGAGACAGAGAGAGAACTGAACTGGGGACACTCCCCAGTTCAGCACATGGGTCCACACGGGCTGGGGCTGGGATTCGATCCTGGGTCCCCAGTGCTGCAAAGTGATCACTTAACCCACTGAGCCATCCCGGCTTCCCCAATAAATACATTTTAAATAATTTTCTAAAAAATACTGTATTGTGCTATGGACTGAATGTTTATGCCACACCCCCAAATTCAAATGTTGAAATCCTGACCCCGATGTGATGGTATAAGGAGTAACAGCATGGCCATCTATGAACCAGGAAACAGCCTCACCAGATACCAAATCTGTCTGTGATGTGATCTTGAACTTCCTAGCCTCAACAACTATGGGAAATAAATGTTTGTTTTTTAAGGCACCCAATCTATGGCATTCTATTATATTAACCCAAATGAACTAATAAATTAATACTGAGAAGTTGGGTGCTGTAATATGTATGTATGTATGTATGTATGTATGTATGTATGTATGTGTGTGTGTGTGTGTGTGTGTGTGTGTGTATGGAAGCATCTTTAAACTGAGTAACTGATAGAAACTAGAATTCTGAGGTACATGGTAGGAAAAAAAAACAACCTTTATTGCCATGAACAAACCATTAAGGAGAATTCTGGTGAGAGCTCAGAAAGAAAAGAGGAAAGCTATAGAGAGACCCTTACACTTCTTAGAGAATACCAAATTATCCTGAACAGAATATTGGTAAAAAATATAGTCAGTAAAGATTATTTTGATGACACCTACGACAGGAACAAGGAACATGTTATCAGAAACTAGAGGAAAAGTGATCCTTGTTATAATGTGGTGAAGAACTTAGCTGAACTCTGTTCATGTTTTATGGAAGTTAGAACTTGAAAATTAACTATCAGACCATGAAAGAACCTTACATTAATATTACTACAGAAAAGAAGCCAATCTGAAAAGCTACATGTTGTGTGATCCCAGTTATATGACATTCTGGAAAAGGCAAAACTTTGGATATGGTAAAAATATCAGTGATTTCCAAAGCAAAGTGGGAGAGATGGGTGAATAAGCAGATCATAGAAGATATTTAAGACATTGAAAAAATTGTGTGGTGTCATTCATTACGATGGATATGTGTTATTACATTTGTTCAAACCCATAGAATATACAATACCAAGAATGAATCCTAATGTAAACTACAGACTTTGGATGATTATTGTCTGTCAATGTAGAATCATCAATTGTAACAAATATACCACTCCTGGGTGAAGGGAGTGGATATTGATAATGAGTGAGATGGTATATGTGTGGGGGAGGGGATATATTAGAAATCTCTATATTGTTTGTTCAATTTTTCTGTGAAACTAAAAGTGCTCTAAAGATTTTGTTTGTTTTTATTAAGGACATCAGGAAGCATTAATATTGTGATGATAATATTCTTTATCTTGACTGTATCAATGTCAGTATCTTGGTTGAGATATTATATTATTATTTTGCAAGTTGTTGCCATTGGAGTAAACTAGATAAAAGGTATATAGGATGTGCCTGTATTATTTCTTAAAATACATGTAAACCTACAATTACTTCAATATTTTTAAATTTAATTCTTTAAAAATATGCTGGTGTGTTATATTAGAGCCTGGACAACAGAGCTAGAAGGAAATAAAGCCAAGAAATATTTTGGTGGTAAAATATACAGGAGTTGGTAATGACTTGAATATAATGGTTGAGAGCTGATGCTTAAGAGAGAAGAAGGTATCATGGGTGGTTCCATTTTAGGTTTCTGAGGCTATTTTCAGATATTCCAAGTAATTTTCAAATGAGTAAAAGTTGGAGATCAGATAAAAGTCAGGACTGTAGATAAAACTTGGGAGTTGTTTGCTCATAACCTATTAAAAGCTATCACATAGAGGAGGTCATTTAGACAGAGAGTTCAAACTATAGTAAGGAAAAAAGGGGGGAGCCAAGGATGAGTCTGTAATCCACCCTCATTGGAAGTCCAGGCAGAAGATCCAGCCAAAGGGTGAAATTGGGTCTAAAGAATCCCTATGGGAGTGGACACCAGATATGTGGTGATTTTGGGTGATAGGCACATAATGCAATGCATGGGTGATGTGATGTGGTCTTGTACATCGGGAAACTGTCTAATTCTTACCAATCAATGTCACCCCATTAAATTTAACAATTAAAAAAAAAAAAAAAAGAATCCCTACAGGTGGTCTTTCATTACCTCAGCAAATGCTGCCCTGGTGTCACAATGTAGACAGAATGCAGCTTGAAATGGATCAGGACTAAATTTCAGTTAAGGAAACAGAGTATATGCAAATAAATACCTGTTTGAGATGTTTGGCTGTGAAGAGGAAAAATGAGCAAGGGACTGAAAACCCAGGGTGACTATGATGCAGAGGCAGGTCTCCATGTCAATTTGGTGATGGGAAGCTGAGGAAGTGCCCACTAGATGCATCTACTTTCTGATGAAAGAAGGGGTGAGGCCATCAACTGAGAATAGGGATGGGAGATATGCAACTAGAAGACTAAAAGGAGTAGAGAAGTTCTGATTTAGTACAGAAGAGAATGGTAGAACAGAGTGACCAGATAAACACAATTGGAATACTAAAGATTTGAGAGCACAATTGAGTGAATTTCTCCATCATCCCTTAGTTACGCAGAATAAATGCATATTTACATTCACTAGATTTATACTTTAGTCAGATAGATACAACAAAAAGATACAAATTTAGAAAAAATAAAAAATTGCCTAAAATGTTATTGAGCAATGAGCTATAGACCATCTGGGTATGAAAGAAGGTGGTGAAGGTAGGAGAAGGTTATGGATAGGGCAAAGGGAGAGAGGCATCAGTGTATCAGAAGTCCTGATGAAGTAAAAAAAGAGTCATATAAGAGTACTTGAACCTGCAAGGTAGAAGAACAGGAGATTATGGATGGTCAGAAGATAAAGTTCTTCATTCAGTGATTACTGAAATGAAACAATTTCAAGGTTGTGTGAGAGCTCCAGTGTGAGGCACATAAGATAGTTGCTGATAAAAGATTGAGATTCAATAAATATCATTATTATTAAATAATTACTAGTGTACTGGGTTCTTATTAAAAGAAACTCATTAGTGCATTCTAAACCCTAAGATACTGATATCTGGGCTCCAATCCACTCTGCAAATCATTCACTCCTCTCTTTCTCTCCTCCTTATTCCCTTGGTTGCCTTAACCTCCATACCAGACAAGATAAGTGAGAATAGGCCTTGCATGCATCCCACTAGCAGGCTTTCCATCACAGAGAACTCAAAACAAAATCACTGAATTGGGCTACAAACATTCACCATTAGGTTGTCTCTTTTAAAAGGAAGTCAAGCCTCAAATAGAAAACACAATTGCTTCTGCAAGAAATGATGGGGGGAAATAGCAGGGGAAAATATCTATAGTTTTTTTTTATTGTTTTGTTCTGTTTTTATTGAATTTATTGGGGGTGACACTGGTTAATAAAATTATATAGTTATCAAGTATACATTTCTATAATAAATCATCTAAATATTACATTGTGTGCTCACCACCTCAAAGTCAATTCTCATTCCATCACCACATATTTGACCCCTTTTACTTTATTCTACTAGCCCCCTTCCCTCTTACCCTCTAGTAATCAATAAATATTCTCTGTCCAAGAGGTTCTGTTTGTCTGTTACTTTCAGTTTTCTATCCCACATATAAGTGAAATCATATAGTTCTCTATTTTTTCAGTCTGAATTATTTCATTTAGCATGATAATCTCAAGATCCAGGGGAAGCCAGGATAGTTCAGAGGGTTAAGTGCTTTGCAGCCCCAGGAACCAAGGATCCAATTCCGGCCCCAGCCTGTGAGGACCCATATGCTGAACTGGGGTGTGCTTCCCATGCAGGAGGCCCCCAGTTCAGTTCTCACCAGCTGGTTCCACCCCTGGCTAGAGAGGGCATGCCTCCCATGCAGGAGGCCCCCAGCCCAATTTCCACCATGTGTGCAGGCCCCAGCCCACCTGTGTGGAACAAAAACATATCAAAAACTGATGATGTATAACTATGGTGACTGCTCTGGGACCTCCCCTCTGTCTCTGCCTCTCTCTGTCTCTCTCTGTCTCTGTCAAAAACAATAAAATAAATCTTTTTTAAAAAGTTCCATCCATGTTGTCACAATTGGCAGTATTTCATTTTTTCTTATGGCTGAGTAATTTTCCATCGTACATATGTACTACATTTTTTTATCCAATCATTTATCTTCTACCCAATTTATTGTCTTGGACACCATAATAATGCTGCAATAAATACAGAAAAACATATGTTTATAAATAAATGTTTTCAGATTTGCAGGGTAGATACTCAGAACAGGGGTTGCTGGGTTACATGGTAATTCTGTTATCACTATGGATAGTGATTTTGAGCATTTTTTCATATATCTGTTGGCCACTTGTGTGTCTTCTTTGGAGAAGTGTCTATTAAGGTTCTCTGCTCAATTTTTAATTTAGTTATTTGTTGTGAAATTGTACATGTTCTTTATATATTTTGGATATTAACCCCTTATTGGAGGTGTTATTTGCAAATATCTTCTCCCATTCAGTTGATTGTCTCTTTATTCTCTTGATAGTTTCTTTGGCTATGCAGAAGCATTTTAGTTTGAAATAGTCCCATTCATTTATTTTTACTTCCCTTGCCTTTGAGGTCAAATTCATAAAATCCTTCTACACCCAAACCCATAATTTTAGTATCTATGGTTTCTTCTATGCAATTTATTATTTCAGGTCTTACATTTAGGTCTTTTATCAATTTTCAGTTAATCTTGGTGTACGGTAACTAATAGCAGTCTAGTTTCACTCTTCTGCACATGGCTTTCCAATTTTCTAAGCACCATTTATTGAAGAGCCTTTCTTTTCTCCATTGTATGCTTTTGGCTTCTTTATCAAAAATTATTTGGTCATATGTATGTGGGTTTGTTTCTGGGTTTTCAATTCTGTTCCATTGGTTTGAGTGTCTTTCTGCCAAACCATGCTGTTTTGATTATTGTTGCTCTCTCGTATAATCTGAAGTCAGGGAATGATACCTCAGGCTTTCGTCCCTTTTTTTTATGCAGGATTGATATGCCAATTTGGGATCTTTTATGATACCATGGAAATTTGATGATTTATTGTTCTATTTCTTTAAATATGCCATTGGGATTTTGATGGGGATTGCATTAAATCTGCATATTGCTTTGGACAATATGGCTATTTTAACTATGTTGATTTTTTTTCCATGAACATAAAATATATTTCCACTTCTATGTGTCTTCTTCAGCTTCCTTTAATAATGTCTTACAGTTTTCACTGTATCAATAAGTCCTCCACATCCTTTGTTAAGTTTATTTCTAGGTATTTTTGTTGTTGTTGTTGCAATTGCAAAAGGTATTGTTTGTTTGTAGGTTATTTCTTTTTCTGAAATTTCACTGTTAGTATATAGCTGGAGTGTCAAACTCAATTAAAACACGGTCCCTTTGGCGCAACAGGCAAGATTCACGCGGGCCACATCACATTTACAAATGTCACTGGAACTGAGTCAGTGCATTTATACATGCCCACAGACACCCAGGAAAGGCACTGGGCCACGTGTATACTAGTCTTCAGTAGTTAAAGGGTTAACGAGGGAATTGTGTGTACAGTATTGCCTTGATCTTCCCTAAGTGCTATTTTCTTCATAACAATTTTTTTCTATTTTCATTTTATTTCAGAGCATCGTGGGCCACAAAAAATTACCTCAGGGGACACATGTGGCCCATGGGCTGCCAGTTTGACACCCCTGGTATATAGAAATGCAATGGATTTTTATACATTGAGTTTGTGTCCTACAACTTTACTGTATGTGTTTATTGTTTCTAATAGGTTTTTGGTGAAGTCCTTAGGG
>PVKE010047362.1:0-11953 GCA_004027555.1 Craseonycteris thonglongyai | reverse complement strand
TCTCTCTCTCTGTCAAAAATAAAAATAAATAAATAAAAATATATTAAAAAAAATGTAATTAAATATTATGATAAAGATGTATCAGTCAGTCAAATGACTATCTTAATAGATTTGTTTGTGAGAGAAAAAGTATTTATTTAGGTTCTCCATATTCTTTTCAAAGCTATTTTTAAAATAATTGTTGTCACTGCATAATTAAATGCACAGGTTGACAGGGGTGAGAAACACATGGTGAAAATAATAGAGCTCCAAATATAAAGAGTCCAGTATAACCTATTTAGCTCTACCCATTAGCTATAATATGCACTGATTTGCTTGCATGCAAGTTAAGAATTGACATAAACTATATAAATTTTTTTTTTTAATTTGATAGTTATAGTTGCTATTTCAAAACACTCTAAGAAATACATGGGAGAAATCATATATTTCTTAAAATTCACTTTGAATGTTAGTGTTTATTGTGTAATGTTACACAGAATGTATATATATTGCTTAGGGTATTTAGAAATTTTAATCTCACTTTATTCATTATGCAGAAAATGAACCATGTATACACTTGTGCCTGATTGACCATGAAAAATTAAATAAACTACTTCAATCTCCTCCGAATTATTAGGGCTATTAACTCTGAAATAGGATATAGAGAATAAATGATCCCCTACCAAAGTCATTTCAGGGTCTCTGAAGGAGTTTTGGGTTAGGTTGGGCCCAAAAAGATTAACCAAAAAACTAACATCAAGTGCAAAAAAGAAGGTAGTGTCAGGTACAAAAGGATGGAAGTCCATTCTTCCATACTACTGATTTGTCCCCATGTGACTTAGAGACAAACATAATTTTTGTGGTAAAAGAAAATTTACAATGATATATATTTTTTAATGTTGCTCTATCAAGAGAGAAAGATAAATTCTTTTTTTTACTACTGTAAGTTCATTTTCTTTTGTATTGTTAAATATAATGAGGTGGCATTCGTTGGTAACAATTAGATAGTTTCCAGATGTACAAGTCCACATCACATCATTCATGCATCGCACCATGTGCCCACCACCCAGAATCAGCTTCCTTTCCATCACCATACATTCAGTGCCCACTCCCACTTCCCCCTACTACTCTCCCTCCCCCCTCCTCCCCCATCTCCAGGTAACCAACAAACCATTGAGTGTGTCCATAATGCTGGTGCACTCTCCCACCTTCCCTCCCTCTTTCCTTCCCTCCTCCTCCCCTTCTCTCAGGCAAACACCAAGCTATTGAGTGTGTCCATAGGTCTCTGTGTCTTTGTTACTTTCAGTTTTATATTCCACCTATAAGTGAGGTCATATGTTTCCTGATTCTTCCAGTCTGACTTATTTCGCCTAATAAGATGGTCTCTAGGTCCATTTATGTTGCCAAATATGACTGTATTTCATCATTTCTTATCGCTGAGTAGTATTCTATTGTGTAAATGTACCACATCTTTACCCAGTCATCTATCGAAGGGCATTTTGGTTGTTTCCATGTTCTGGCCTCTGTGAACAGTGCTGCGATGAACATGCCAGTACAAACATCTTTAAAGATTAATGTTTTCAAGTTTTTTGGGTAGATGCCCAGTAGAGGGATGGTTGGGTCATATGGTAATTCCATTCGTAATCTTTTGAGGAATCTCCGTACAGCCTTCCATAGTGGTTGTACCAGTTTACATTCCCACCAGCAGTGTATGAGGGTTCCTTTTTGTCCACAGCCTCTCTAGCACTTGTTATCCCTTGTCTTGTTGATTATAGCCATTCTAACAGGTGTAAGATGGTATGTCATTGTGGCTTTTATTTACGTCTCCCTAATTGCTAGTGAAGTACAGCATTTTTTCATATATCTCTTGGCCATATGTATGTCTTCATGAGAGAAGAGTCTGTTAAGGTCATCTGCCCAATTTTTAATTGGATTGCTTGTTGTTTTTTTTTCTTGTTGAGTTGTACAAGTTCTTTGTATATTTTTTATATTAGCCCCTTATCAGAGACATTGTTTGCAAATAATTTTTCCCAGTTGGTTAGTTGCCTCTTAGCTTTGTTGATGCTTTCCTTTGCAGTGAAGAAGCTTTTTAGCTTGATAAGGTCCCATTTGTTTATTTGTGCTTTTACTTCCCTTGCCAATTAGGTCAGATTCATAAAGTCCTCCCTGAATCCCAGGTCTAGAAGTTTAGTGCCAATGTTTTCTTCTATGCAATTTCTTGTTTCCTTTCTTATTTGGAGGTCTTTAATCCATTCTGAGTTAATTTTGGCATATGGTGAGAGAATGCAGTTCACAGTCAGCCTTTTGCATGTGGCTTTCCAATTTTCCCAGCACCATTTACTGAAGAGGCTTTCTTTTCCCCACTGTATATTTTTCGCTCCTTTACCAAAAATAATCTTTCCAAAAATTTGTGGGTTTATTTCTGGGTTTTCAATTCTATTCCATTGGTCTGTGTGCCTGTTTTTCTGCCTGTACCAAGCTGTTTTGATTGCTGAGGCTTTGTACTACAGATAAAAGTCAGGCAGTGAGATGCCCCCAGCTTTATCCTTTTTTCTTAGGATAGCTTTGGCAATTCGTGGTCTTTTGTGGTTCCATACAAATTTGATGATTTTTTTGTCTATTTCTTGAAAGAATGACTGTGGAATTTTGATGAGAATGGCATTGAATCTGTATATTGCTTTGGGGAATATGGCCATTTTAATGGTGATTCTTCCAATCCATGAGCATGGAATGTCTTTCCATTTCTTTGTGTCCTCTTTAATTTCTTTTAAGAGTGTCTTATAGTTTTTTGTGTATAAGTCCTTCACATTCTTTGTTAGATTTATTCCTAGGTATTTCATTTTTTTGTTGGCAATGGCAAAGGGAATGGATCTTCTCATCTCTCTTTCTGAAGTTTCATTGTTGGCATACAAAAATGCAGTTGATTGTGGGACATTGATTTTGTACCCTACGACTTTACTGTATTTGTCTACTATTTGTAATAGATTTCTGATAGAGTCTTTACAGTTTTCTATATACAGGATCATGCCATCTGCAAAGAGTGACAGTTTAACTTCTTCTCTCCCAATTTTAATATCTTTTATTCCTTTCTCTGGTCTGATTGCTCTAGCTAGAACTTCCAGAACTATGTTGAACAGCAGTGGTGACAGGGGGCATCCCTGTCTTGTTCCTGATTTTAGGAAAATAGGCTTCAGCTTTTCCTCATTCAGTATAATATTTTCTTAGAGTTTCCTTCAATTCCCATTTTGTTCAGTGTTTTTATCATAAATGGGTGTTGTATCTTATCGAATGCTTTTTCTGCATCAATTGAGATAATCATGTGGTTTTTATCCTTTGTTTGGTTTATGTGCTGGATTACATTGGTAGATTTGCATATGTTGAACCATCCTTGTGCCCCTGGGATGAATCCCACTTGGTCATGGTGAATAATCTTTTTAATGCATTGTTGTATTCTGTTAGCTAGAATTTTATTTAAGATTTTTGCATCAGTGTTCATCAGTGAGATTGGCCTAGAGTTTTGTTTTTTTTTGGTATTGTCTTTCCCGGGTTTTGGTACTAGGGTGATATTAGCTTCATAGAAAGAGTTGGGTAGTACTGCCTCCTCTTGAATTTTCTGGAGTAGTTTGAGGAGGATGGGCTTTAGTTCTTCTTTGAATGACTGGTAGAATTCATTGGTAAAGCCATCTGGTCCAGGTCTTTTGCCTTTGGGCAATTTTTGGATAATTGTTTCAAGCTTTTTTTTGTTGATTGGTCTGTTTAGATTATCCAAATCTTCTTGGTTCAATTTAAGTAAGCTATATGTTTCTAGAAATTTGTCCATTTCCTCTAGGTTGTCAAATTTGTTGGCATAGAGTCTTTCATAATAATCTCTTATGATTGTTTGTATTTCGGTAGCATCAGTTGTAATCTCTCCCCTATCATCCCGTATTCTGGAAATATGAGATTATTCTCTTTGCCCTTTGGTAAGCCTAACCAGTGGTATGTCAATTTTTCTGATTTTTTTCAAAGAACCAGCTCTTTGTGGTGTTAATTTTATCTATTGTTTTTACTATTCTGAATTTCATTAATTTCTGCTTTGATTTTTGTTAATTCTTTTCTTCTGCTGGCTTTGGGGGACCTCTGGTGGTTTTTTTTTTTTAGCTCTATGAGATAAGATGTGAAGGTGTTTACTTGTAGTTTTTCTTATTTCTTGAGATGGACCTGTAATGATATAAATTTCCCTCTTAATACTGCTTTTGCTGTGTCCCAGAAATTTTGGTATGTCGTGTTTTCATTGTCACTGGTTTCTACAAATTATTTAATCTCTTGTTTTATTTCCTCTTTGACCCAGTCACTTTTTAATAGCGTGTTGTTCAATCTCCATGCATATGTGGTTCTCTCTGCACTTGATCTTTTGCAATTGATTTCTAGTTTCAATGCTCTGTGGTCTGAGAATGCACTTTGTATGATTTGGATGACTTTAAATTTGGTGAGGTTGGATTTAAGTCCCAGGATATGGTCTATCCCTGAAAATGTTCCATGTGCACTAGACTAAAATGTATAGCCCTTTGTTGTAGGATGGAATGACCTGTAAATGTCACTTATGTCCATTTCCTGCAATGTATCGTTTAAAGCTGCAATTTCCTTATTTACCTTCTGCTTGGATGATCTGTCCAATGTTGTCAGGGGAGTGTTTAAATTCCCTACTATAATTGTGTTATTGTCAAAATGTTCTTTTAATTCTGTTAGCAGTTGCTTTATAAATTTTGGTGCTTCCTGATTGGGGGCATATATATTAATGAGTGTCATGTTTTCTTGTTGTATTGTCCTTTTTATCAAGATGTAATGACCATCTTTATGTCTTATTATTTTTTTTTATCCTGATGTCTTTTTTATCAGGAATCAGTATGACCACTCCAGCTTTTCTCTGACTGCCATTTACCTGGAGTATTGTTTTCCATCTTTTTACCCTGAGTCTATGTCTGTCCCTGTGGCTGAGGTGTGTCTCTTATAGGCAGCATATGGTTGGATTTTGTTTTTTGATCCAGTCTGCTACCCTGTGCCTCTTTATTGGTGAATTCAGTCCATTTACATTCAGGGTGATGATTGACAAATGAGGATGTCCTGTATCCATTTCTTCTTTCCTTTTTATTTCTTTGTTTTCCCAACTTTTCTCCATTTATTTTGATTTCTTGATTCAGGTCGAATAGCCTCTTTCAGTATTTCTTGGAGTGCCGGTTTTGAGCTGGAGAATTCCCTCAGCTTCTGTATATCTGAAAAGGCCTTAATTCCTCCTTCATATCTAAAGGTTAATTTTGCTGGATAGTTAATTCTTGGTTGGAAATTTCTCTCTTTTAATATTTTAAAGATTGGGCTCCACTTCCTCCTGGCTTGCAGAGTTTCTGCTGATAAGTCTGGTGACAGTCTGAGAGTTTTTCCTTTGAAAATTATATTTTGTTTTTCCCTGGCAGCCTTGAGGATTCTTTGCTTGTGTTTGGTTTTTGTCATCTTCAGAACAATGTGCCTTGAAGAAGATCAGCTAGGGTCTAGGACAGTGGTCTAGAAAGTTGGGGCTCCTGCTTTCCTCTTGGATTTGAGGCAATAATTCTTTCCATAGGTCAGGGAAATTTTCATCCACTATTTGTTTTAGTAGATTCTGAGAAGATTTTATCTCGCTTCCTTCTGGTACCCCTATTATTCTAATATTGTTCTTTCTGAAGGAGTCAGAGAGTTCTTGTAGGGCTCTTTTATTTCTCTTGATTCCCATTCCCCTTTCTTCTCCCCTCTGTGACATTTCCATGTTTCTAGCTTCGATTTCACTTACCGTATTTTCCGGCGTATAAGACGACCGGGCGTATAAGACGACCCCCTAATTTTACAGTTAAAACATAGGTTTAGGCCTATATTCACTGTATAAGACTACAGCCTCGGAAGTGGGGGGTAGTCTTATACAGCGAATATAGGCCTAAACCTATGTTTTAACTGTAAAATTAGGGGGGATCGTCTTATACGCCGGAAAATACGGTATTCTTTCCTCTAGCTGGTCAGCCCTGATTCCCAGGCTGGTCAGTTTTTTTTTTTTTTCATCTCTCCCATGATTTCTTTCATTTCAAGGAGTTTCTTTTGGTTCTTCTCTAACTTCTCAATTTTATTGGCAAAGTACTCAGTTTGCTCAGAAAATTTCTTATTGAGGTCATTTAACTTTGTCTGGGTACTTTGCCAGCATTGAATGAGCTCTCTGAGTGTTTTGATTATTGCAGGTCTGAATTCTGTTTCACTTAGATTTGATTCCAAGTGTGCAAGGTCCTTTACTAAAGAATGCCCGTGATCTTCTGGAGGGGCTTTGGATTCTGAGGTGTGCATTGTGTGTGATGTGGGTTTTTTTCCTCTGCACATGAGTATGCTTGCCCATTGGGGGTTTTTCTATCAGGTGGGCTTCTCAGTTGTGGGAGCAGATTTTGGGAGAGGGTTGTGGGAAGCAGTCAGTTCTGTGCCTTGGGGCTGTTCTTTGGGTTGCAGTTTAAGCCGTTAGAAGGTAGGGTAGTGAAGGTGTGGTTCCAGGGGTGGGAGTGTATGGGTAGGAGTTAGGGCGGGCCTGAGACACAATAGCAGATTCCTCTATGCGCAGGGAGGCTGGTGGTTCAGTGCTGGGGGCAAGAAGCTCGGGCTTTCTCCCCAGCGTCTGTGAGCCGGCAGCCAGGGCAGCAGCTCGGCAGGGTTGTGGGCGGGGCGTGCAACTCGGGCTTTCTCTTTCTAATTGCTTCTGCCAGCAGCAGCTCCACAGTCGTGTGTGCAGGCCCGTGGGGCAAGTAGCTAATCGCATCCTCGAGCCTGCAGCAGCTCGGCAATCGTGCGTGAGGGTGGGGTGGGCCAGCAGCAGCTCGGGCTTTCTCCTTTAATCACGTCTGCAAGTCTATGAACCGGTGGGGCTTGGCCGAGGCTGGGCCGGCAGCCGCACTAGGCTGGCAACTCTGCAGAGTTCCTAAGATCGCTGGATTCACTCTGAGTACGTCTAATGTAGACCCAGCCCTCAGTCTGAGAGCCCTGTTTTCAAAAGGTGTTCCCTCACAGTCAATCTTTTCCGTAAATCAGGGGTGCCAAGCTGCTGTGGGCTGATTCCCTGTTCTCACCCTGCCCGCTGGGAAGTACAGCCGCCCTGCTCCACAGTCCCTGTTCCACCTCAGGCTCCGTGATCTGATTAGGGCACCTCGTGCAGCCCCTTGGGTTCAGGTGTTAAATTGTTTACATTCCTGTGGGGCTTTCGTGCTCCTTATGTCTCAGCTTCCAGCCTGCCCTCAATCCAGCTCCACTTTGACCATGGTCCCCCAATCCCCCTTTGTTTTTGGCAGCCCTGGGCTGCGCTCTGCATTCCTGTCCCCGAACTGCTCCTTCCCCTTCCCTCTGCCACTCTCCCCTTTTTCCTCTAATCTTTCGGTGTTGTTCTGCATTGTGTGGTTCTCTCAGAAGAGCGTGCTTCTCAGGGTTTCCCCTGTGGAGTCTCCTTTGTTCATAAGTCCCTTTCCAGGCAGTTATTGGGGTTCTCCTCTCATGCCGCCATCTTTCTTCCTTGAGCGATAAATACTTTTATAAAAAGATTTACTTTATTGTTTTTGATGCACTGAGAGAGAGAAACAGAGAGAGAGAGAGAGAGAGAGAGAGAGAGAGAGAGAGAGAAGAGGGAAGGCCCAGAGCAATCTCTATAGCTGTACACCATCAGTCTTAAACAGTTTCATTCTACATATGTGGGCAGGAGCCACACAGGGCCGGAACTGGGCTGTGAACCTCCTGCATGGGAGGCATGCCCCTGTGAGCTGGGGGCGAAACCAGGGGCCTCTCACACAGAGAGCACACCCCAGTTCAGCATATGGGTCTGCACAGGCTTGGGCCAGGACTTGATCCTTTGAAACGAGAAGCTGCAAGGCAAGTACCTACCGTAATTCACTGAGCCATCCTAGCATCCCAACAGAGATAAATACTTAACTGCCTTCTCATTGTTATAAAATTTTTTAACCATTCTTTTTATCAGTTATGTTCACTACAATTACACCGACATTATACTTGTATATATTAATTAGCCTATTATTAATTTTAAAAGATTATTAACTATGAATAAATACGGTATGATTTAGATCCTATCTAAGCTGAGTAGACATAGTTTATTTCAAGACTTACGCTGAGTTGATAATCTAATGTGCTACAAAAAAAATATTTTTTCACTATTAAGAATAATATTTGTTGAGGGTTTGCTATATATGGCTATTATTATGTGGAGATACATTTTTTCTATACCCATGTTATTAAGTGTTTTAATCATAAGTGGATTTTGTGTCTTAGGAGAAAGTTAACTAATTTGTTAATGATTAGTAGGATTACAAATGAGACATTAGTTAACTTCAAAGAAAAGAATATTGGTTTGGGATGTCAGGATAGCGGTGGTTGAACACTTGCCTTGTTTCCTTGTGGTCTGGGTATTGCATCCTGGCACCGGCCAATGCAATCTTATATCCTGAATCTCAGTGCAACTGGTAACCACTGGGATGGCAGCAAAGGTTCTTGCCTACCATGCAGGAAGCTCTCAGTTCAGTTCTGTCCTGCATGGAACAACGTCCACCTGTGTAGAATGAAACCATGTCACAACTAATGTTGTACAACTATGGAGACTGACCTGGGCCCTCCCTTCTTTTTCTTCTTCTTCTTCTCTCTCTCTCTCTCTCTCTCTCTCTCTAATTCAAACAATAAAATAAACTTAAAAAAAAGAAGATTGGTTAATTTAGCATTTAGCTTTCCTCATACATTACTTATTTGTTTCAAGTTTTCAATATAATCAATTAATTGTATTCTTTGCTTCCCTAACTCATAATTTCATTGTCAAAACAAAATTTTTAGGTTTCTAAAACCTAAAACACAATTTTCAAGTAACTTTCACATATCATTATACATCATTCTCACAACACCCACGCACAGTAAATAGAGTGAGGCTTATTGTCTAATTTATTTATAGATAATAAAAATGAAGCTTAGTCAACTTGGCCAAAATCCCCAGGCTATTTATTAGAACACTGAGACTCAATAAAAGTCCTTTTTTTTTTCAGATCATGGGCGTTTTATTCCTACCAGATTTTTATATAACATTTATATACAATTTTTGTCCAATTTCTAAAACTTGTAAAGAATTTTTATTGGCTTTATTTTTACCTTTGTCACATATTTATAATTTCGAGACTATACTAATGCAAAGATAGAGAAATGTAAAAGTCATGATTTTAAAGATTCTTGTTTTAAGCCATTGTATTTCTTCTCCATTTCTCAATTTCATTAATCTCACCAAGACCATAAATTTACGACAGGTATATAATGTGTAAAAAATACTTAATAATATATTTTTAGTAGTAACATGTTTGATTGCTAAATTGAGTATTTTATCTTTCATTGTAAAATTTCTGACTTTATATATTGGATTTATATCATTTTTCTGCTTAGATATATAATGCTTGAACATTATAAAAAATTAGAAATTTAAGCAAGTCATACATTTTAAAATATTTGGAGATGCACAAAATGCAAATTGACAAAAGTTTATTTATGACTGGATAAAGTTGTGGTACATTTATGCAATAGAATGTTACTCAGTCATAAGAAAAGACTAAATACGGCCTTTTGTATCAGACCGAAAATATCACAAACTATATGATTTCACTTATATGTGGAATATAAGACTGAAAGTAAGAAATAAACAAAAACTCATGGAGACAGTGAATAGTTTAATGGTTACCTGAGGATAAGATGGGAGAGGGACAGGGGCAGGAGGAGGAGGCAGGGGGCATCAAATATATGGTGATAGAAAGAGAACTGATTCTGGGTGTTGAGCACATAATGCAATATATAAACGATGTCATGTAGAATTGTACACCTGGAACTTACATAATTTTTACCAACCAATGTCACCCCAATAAATTTAACAATTAATTATATATATATTTTTTGTTTGTTTATTTCTCCAGCAGTAGCAATGATTAACATTTTAAGTGTTATTTGAATATCTAAAATAAATAACAAATATGCAGTACATTACTTATATTTCACTGCATTTACTTTCTGCGTATCCATATTATGCATAAATATTTATATTTTATATGTTCCTGTACACCCACACCATTCATATATTTATGAAGATGTACACAAAATTACAAACATTGTTTTAAATATTGTCTTTCCACTTATAATGGCTTTGTGAATTTTTTCTATCATCCATTTTTTTTTTTCCCAAAGAAATCTGAAACTGGTCTTCATACATGGAAGGCAAGGAGACATAGAAAACAGAGGCAGACTACTCTAGATTGGAAGGTAACAGACTTAATAACCAAGAGATAATTGACATTATTAGTATACTTATTCCTAAAAGAGCTGCCCAGTAATAATCCAGCCATTCTCAATATAGTAAGAATAGTTACATGGTTCAATAGTTTCTGAACAGCCCTCGTATATATTAAAATCTCCTCCAAACTAATCTAAAGAGTCGAAAAAATTCCGATCAAAAAAATTTTTTTTTTAAATATAGAAAAGCTGATTTTAAAATTTATTTAGGAAGGCCAAGAACCTAGAATAGCTAAATTGGTTTTGAAAAATAGGAATAAACTAAGGGAATCATATAAAGCAATTGTATGACTCACTATATAGCTATAGTAATTAAAACAGTGTATTATTGATGAAGGTATAAATCACAGACAGATATTAATGAAACAGAATAGAGAACATAGAACTAGATCCCAAAACAAAAAATAGTCACAAGACGTTCGAAAATGTTGCAAGGGTACATCAAAGGAGAAATGATAGTGTGTTCAAAAATTGGATATCCTTAAAATGAACTACAACATTAACCTCAGAGTATATACAAAATTTAACTCAAAATGAATCATAGATATAAGCAAAAAACATAAAACTCTATAAATTTGTGGGTTTTTTAAATTTATTTTTGAGAGAGAGAGAGAGAGAACTGAACTGGGGGAGCTCCCGGTTCCGCATACGGTTCCGCATACGGTTCCGCATACGGTTCCGCATACGGTTCCGCATACGGTTCCGCATGGGCCGGGGCCGGGACTCGATCCCTGGTCCCCGGCGCTGCAAAGTGAGCGCTTAACCCATTGAGCCATCCTGGCTTCCCCTAAAACTCTATAAATTTGAAAAGATAGGTATGCCAGGATAGCTCAGAAGGTTGAGTGTTTACTTTGTAGCCATGAAATTCGGGGATCTAATCCCAGACGCAGGTCATGCAAAACCTGTACACTGAACGGTGAAGCAACTGGTAACCAGAAGGTGAAGGTGTTCACCTCCCATGCGGGAGGTCTCAGTTGGGTTCCCTCCCTGCGCTGGCCCATATCCACCTGTGTGGAATTAAATCATGTCAGAAATAATGATGTACAACCATGGAGATCACTCCCCCAATCCCCTTTCTCTCACCTTCTCTCAAAAACAATAAAATAAATCTCAAAAAAATAAAAGAAAGAAAGAAAGAAAGAAAGAAAGAAAGAAAGAAAGAAAGAAAGAAAGAAAGAAAGAAAGAAACTTACAAGGGTTATGTGGTTGGGTTCACAATAGGATCTCCATATGGGCCTTTCAGAATTTTAAGTGTATATGAAGTCCTGAATTGGGTTCAGTCACATATTCAGTTCAGATAGTCCCAAGGTTTCATCATCTAAATCAGGGGTGGCCAAATTTTCTGTATTTAAGATCTACTTTTTATCTTAAAAGTGTGTCGCGATCGACTTGTTGTCATAGGCGTAGTCTAAGGGGGAAGAAGGGTGTGAAATGCATACTATGTTTATACACTGTGTTTCAGTATAAGGTGCATTCCAGTGAGGTATGGGTAGATAAGTAAAATATATGTTCAAAACTATTTTTTATTTTTTAAATCACTTATTAAGTTTTCGAGATATAGGCTCATGAAGAAAATAAATTTCCAGACCCAACTTTTGATAGCAGCATTCCGTACATGCGG